>JAHWFP010215367.1:741-16566 GCA_023313725.1 Lithobius niger
CCACTCGCCATTTGGCGAATTAAAATCAAACGTTGGCGACTAGGAATTTAACCCTACTCGCCAAAACGGCGACTAGCAATAGAAAATTGCACTCAAATAGCGTTATCTCGGGAACCGCATTAACTAGAGACGAACGGTTTGAGGCATTATGCTCAGGTTTACAAGGGCTATACAACAGCCTTTTGTGCAACAGTACTGGGGTAAAAGAAAATTTTACAACTCTACAAATGCATAAATTAGAGAAACCATGCATTGTATGCAAGATGTTTTTGGTATGTGGCGAGTATAAATTCTGAAATGGCGAGTACTTTTGAAGGTCTACTAGCCAAGTGGCGACTGCAACTGGAATGACATTCGAGAGGGTTGAGCTGTGCCAACATGTAACCAAAAAGTGACTAAGTTTAAAAACGCCTGAAAAAGACTATAGCGTAGTCAAACATTTTCAAGATGCGGGGAGTCTGGAAATGTGAAAATAAGCGATATGGAGGTAAAATTAACTAGAACGTAATGTTGCACACACAGATGGGAAATTTTCTTTTGCAGACAGTCAGCACCAAATGAACCAAAATGAATGATAATACGCTTACTATACTTTGTTCCACATTATGTTTTCAGAAAACTGACTGTATGACGCCACTTTTTCTTCCACTACAAGTGCAAAACATCCACAAACATCCATTCGTAAACTCTAACAGTAACTGTGTAGAGTCTACAAGTGTGATATCCACATGTTTTTGCACTCTTAGTGCAAGGAAACGAGTCCTTGCATCTAGTCAGTTTTCTGAAAACATAATGTGGAACAAACTATAGCTGCCCCGTGCGCAACAAAAACAGGCTTACATTTTGTAGAACTAGGTAGCCAGCACTTACAAGTTGACTGCAACCAGGAGCAACCCTCTAGAATGTGTATCTGGTTGCAGTCGCCACTTTCCCAGTTGACCTGACTCGTCATTTCAAAATGTGTACTTGCCACACACTAAATATTTCTTGCACGATATATAATTTTTCTAATGTATGCATTTACAAAATTAGATAATTTCCTTTATCCCCACAGTTATTACAGAAAAACCTAAAGTGTAACCCACTGTGCATCTGATGGCAATGCCGCAAGCTGTTCGTCTCTGCTTATATGGTTCCAGAGAATATCGCTATACGAGTGTCACTCTTTAACGCTAGTCATCTTTTTGGGGAGTAGGGCTAAATTAAATTCGCCTCAAGAGAACCGCTTCACTACTATCATAAGTTTCATAAAAGTACCTGGGACTGAATCCAAACCAAATGGCAGCACACAAAAGCGGTGTAGACAACCCTGCCAGGAAAACATTAAATTAACAACCGTCGTGCAACATTCTTTATTGCCACTGCATTATACGCTTGAGACAGATCGATGGTGGCCGTCTACCAATCCGTCTGGCTTTACCATTGAAAAAATCGGGGAACCAAATCCCACGCTCCCATTTTTCAGCCAGTCAATCACTCCTTGCGCTAACATCTCGCTCAACTTTGGGGCAATCTCTTTCGCATCGTCAAGTAATGGCGGTCTCGCCGAAACTGCCATCAGTGGTGGCGTATTTTCCAACTCTAGACCCGCTCCATCGACAATATCCACCACTGCCAGCGAAGCCCCAATGGCCGCCCAGTCTGCACAATGGCCTCTCAAACACCCAGCACGCCACGTGCTCATTATTTTGGTCTCCAACAGCATATACAACAAAGTATTTTACTGTATTTTACTCACGCTCGGTCGAGCCGATGCCTCGGCACGCCCCAGCGTTCCGCATCGCTCAAAAAAAATTTTTTTTCAATACTGACCGACAAAGCCATTTTTCTTTTTATCACCACCAACAACTCTATTCACTGTTCGTCACTAGTGGTTTCTTTCGATTCGATCATTACCGACTCCGACAATGAGTTTCACATATGAACTCCCAACCACACGTCTCTGTGCACTATTGCTTCACTATTTTTCAAATGTTTTCCACGGAAACCACAAAATAAAGCACTACAAACCTGCTAATCTATACTGAACCTCTGCCAACGTTCTCAAGGATCAATTACCTACACGTGCGGACGCACTTGGCCAGCCTAACAGGCAGCCACGTTTTTTGCTCCTGCAAAATTTTCCATCGCCATGCAGGCGCCATTTTAATACTCTCTAACCAGGCTTGATAGAAAATACTCACCACCAAAACCGGCGTAGCCTCGTAGCCATGCTGCTTGCCTGGGAAAATGGCGCACTTCAGTTCAACTGTGAAAACGATCACGCGGAACGACTTTCTTATAGCAATTTAACAATCTTGGCTCAAGATTATCTGACTGCTCGCACCAGCGGCAAGAAAAAGAGTGAATGGACGCAAGCAGGGTCGGGAGAAATGGGGTAGAGGTGGAAGTGACTCAATTTTTGCATAAATGACTGCATTAATGAGCTGGTGGGGTTATAAAAACGCGCCGTAGGCAAAGAGAAGGATCCCAATCTTGTAACACAGTGAGAAAGATTCTGCGAAAGAGGTGGCGATCTCACTAACAGACTTGTGTACTACTATAGATTCTTCTAGTTAGTAGTGCAGTGGATGTTACGGAAACATACTCCCATACGTTTTCTATTTTCTTCTGCCAGAATGAACGTGTTGAGTTCTTTCTTGCAAATTGTAGGCAGAGGTTGGAGAACTGCATACACACACATTAAGGAGTCAATTTCAATGCAATGTTTATGTGCATATTTTTGGTCGGTTTATCGTAGTTTTTGCTACAATCTACCTTCATCAGGTTGTTGGGAATGAACTAGCGTAATTTTGTTTATGACATTCTGCATTATTTTTAAATCGCATTCCAAGCTAAATGGTTCAACGGCTGTAGTGGAGATGGTGGCTCTCTCCCTTTGGCTGGAGGGCAGAGTAAACACTTCTATTGCTTGGAGATTATTGGTGGGGTCAGGACCTGCACATCAAGGCGTTAGCAAGATCATTACGTCCCACTTTACCAACAAACTCTCTAAGCAATGCAAGTCCCTCCTCTGCCCTCCACCCAAACAGGTGGAGCATCCATCTCCAGTAAAGCCAGTTTTATCAGTGAACTACAGAACGCGATTCAAAAATCGTGGAGAATGCAGTAAACAAAAGTGTGCTAGTTCATTCCCAACAGCCTGATGATGGTAGATGATTGTAGTCAAAAACTACGATGAGCTCCGAAATTGCGCCCATCAACATTGTGTTGAATTTGACTCTTCGGAGTGTGTGTACGTATTTCTCCAATTGTTCTGAAACCAAAGTAAATTGAGCTTCTCGGCTATCAGGTTTTTATATAGTCCTCACATATGCTCTAGTGTGGTGGCTGTGTCGATCATCCCACGGATGGGCTGTGTTGATAACAAAGAACATGACCAATGAAGTAGAAACCAACATTAAAACATGGCATTGTGAGAATACGTGATACATTAATGCGATAAACAAGCCGTAAGTGGGACTGAAACCCAGGAACTTGGAAGTCATGTGTTCAAGTTCCAGTCAGGATAATCGTCTTCTTTCTTTCTCATGTAAGAGTGTCTTGTAGTCACTCAAGGCCAGTCTTTAACGCCGTCTGTCTGCTTTACCAACCCTTTACCTCGTCAGTACCTTTTTTTTTTATTAAGATAGTCAATACCCATTAAAAAACTAGAAATTCCTGCTTGTTATTGTTAATTTCTTTTGACCAAGGGCTTAACAGCAAGTGCTGGTTGACACCGACAAGCCAGCCTGCTTGCATTTCAAGTATAAGTAACCAAGGGCTAACCTTGGTATGTTGTACGATAAGTGTACGTCAATCACCACTTACAGACAACTGCAGCTTTGCCTCCAGACTTCTGTCCTTTTCCAGACTGCAGATCTTTCAATGTCTCCCAAACAATCTGAAGTATTGGAATGCAAAAGGCACCCGTTTTGCCACTACCAGTTTCAGCAGCCTGAAATTAGAACAAAGATTTTAATTAAGCTTGGACATGACACACAACAGACAAAATCTGCCACCAAGATTAATACAGCACCATAAACGTTACACCCGTGTAATATTAATACTTACCATCAAAACATCTCCACCTCCAAGAATAAGAGGGATGGCTTCAGCTTGTACATCTGTTGGAAGCCTAAAATAAATGGAAGAGACACCTCAAAATGGTGAAAAGTTCCTTAGTGGAACAGTTAAGGGTGAGTTGCGAGGACACTGGTAGACAAAGCAAAGGCTGAGGATCATGCATTTGAAAGGCAACCATGATGTTTAATAACTGACTAGCCTACCCCAACAATTAAATTGTGCGTTTTCAGATAACATTATGTTAATATGCACCCTTATGAGACATGCTGCTCCATATGGTTAGGTGAATTCAATATCAGCAACTCGATTTTTAGTTTTTTCACAGATACCGTAATAGCTACATGAAGTCTAGCAGCAAAAAAGCCTCATGTTTTCACTTTAACGTTAGTCTTCGAAAACAATACTGGCTAGAGACAAGCGGTTTGCAGCGCAGCAAGCATAATTACAAGGTCTGTCCACATCACCATTCAGGGGTTTCTTACAATCTTTCTGTAAATAAGGAAGAGGAAGAAGGACCAAGAGTGGCACTTACATATATGGAAGGCGTCACAGACAAAGTTCAAGGTATGCTTAGGAAAAATGGTTTTACATCGTACGTCAAGAACGCAAAGGGCCTGAAAGATCACCTGATGAAAAAGCAAGCATATCCTGATGCCATCACAAGAAAAAGAAGTGAAGCCAGTGAGCAAGAAGATGAAGCCCTGAAGCACATTAAAAACACCCGTGAAGGCGTTTACCGAGTTCCATGTGGGGATTGTGATGCCGTTTATGTGGGAGAGACAAGAAAAAGAATTCGTACGAGAGTCAAGCAGCACATGGCAGACACCAAGAATGAAGTTGTAACGAATGGCATAGCAGTCCACCACAAGGAAACTAGACACCAAATCAACTGGGAAGGCACTGTGACACTCCTCAAGTCCAACTCTAACAATGATGCGCACCTGAGAAGTCTAGAATCCCTGGCTATTCAACACCACAGCCGAGAGAAGGCTGTGCTGATGAATATCTAGGGACCGTCAAATCCTAACATTCAGTTCCTGCTGAGAGGAGAGTTTAATAAGTTGCTGCGGGAGAAGTGGTGCACTGGCCTGCAAGTTAAGGAGGCTATGGCCTCGCGCCGCATTCCAACGAACGATTGCAGCAGACGAACGTTCACGACGAAGTAAGCGGTGATGTGGTAGCCTGATGAAGACAGTCGTTCTGAGCCCCTCCAACTCCAGAAAACCTGACTGTCGAAAATTTGCAAGGATATTGGAACGGTAAATATCTTTAACTTTGAAATCTAAGCGTAAAAAAACGTTAACATGGACTCGAACTTTCAAAGTAAGCGATGTGACATTTTTAAATCTTTCTGTAGTGGTGATAATCTGACTTCTGAGAGTTAGACCAAGAAGTTTGCCTTCTTCACAACCAAGACCACCAGATGCTAAAATTCCAAGATGTTCTTTTACATTGTCGATATGAAGAACACATGTTGACCATCCCAATGTAATGCGGAATGCTTAGGTGGTGCAAAGATATTATTGAGGTCCTCTGCTGTGGATTTTCTAATATTCCAGCCCACTTCCCAGGTGCTCTCCATAAAGAGCACCTGGGAAGCGGGCCGGAATATTAGAAAATCCACAGCAGAGAAGAGCTCCAATGAGAGAAACCCCATCCTCAGCAAGAAATGCTCCCATGAATGCCGTTCATTGGCCAGCTAACAGATTAAGCCCCTCGACCATGGTAGAAATTGTCTTGCTGTTCAGCTGATTGCATTATTTTGAATGCGTTATAGAACTGTATAAACGCTAACAAATATTTCGGACTAATGGCCAGTAGAAAATCTGGATCTTTTACCTGTGAATTTTCTTCATTTGCTGTCTCATTATCACTATCCAGTTGCACGTCAACGATTAGCTAAGCGTGGTTCTTAGGCTACACATTGAGGATAAAGCTGTAGTTTATTCTTGTACGACACGCCAATCTCTTTGGGCGAGCTGCATTTCTCTGTCGGCGAGAGCCCAATTTCTTACTACTTTTTTAACGTGCTCAAAAAGGTTGAACTGTGTTTTGTAGGCTTTGTCAAACAAATGGCTGACAGATGTGTGCTGTCACTTTCAAACTTCCTTTTGGCTTTACTCTATTGAAGATTTTCATACTGTGAAATCAGCCTCTCTAACATGATCTTGATACACCAACTTTTGGCTGATGCTGTATGTATGCCAGCCAAGTTCCCAAAATTTGCCCAGTTTTTCTAGAACAAATTTGATAACATCGTCACTTTTGCTATTCTGCGTAAAACCCAGTTCAGGTGTAAAATATTGCAGTATATTGCTATTCGTTGATAGTCGAGAACTTTTCCTCGGTTTCAGTTCAACGACTAGTTCTCCAATAAGCCACGCTTCACATGTTTTATTGTCTTTCTTCAGCGTAGGACAATTTTGGATGATGGGGAACCGCTTCCAAGCCTTCCATTTTGGGCTCACACATTTTCTGGTTGCAACGGTTTTCCAAAGAAAACAACAAACACAGCAAATTTCATCTGCAGTCTGCATTCTGCAAATAGCATCCCATACCACACCGCATTAAGGTGAATGCCGAGCAGGGTTCTAGACTTGATCAAAAGGGCAGAAATTGTAGGTGCAACACTGATTTATCAAGGTTAACAACGCAGGGTCATTGAGGGCTAACCTTGGTAAATCATGTTACACTTAAAATTTCTGCCTGTTTGATGAAGTCTAGAACCTAGCTCGGCACTCACCTTAATGCGGTGTGGCATAGGATGCTATTTGCAGAATGCAGACAACAATTTGTTATATTTGCAGATGAAATTTGCTGTGTTTGTTGTTTTCTTTGTAAAACCATTGCAACCAGAAAATGTGTGAGCCCAAAGTTATGCAATTATGTCAATGTGCACTTACTCAAGGGGAGCCTACTTAATGTTCAAGTTAAAAATACAGTGCATTGTTACAATGTAACACTTTCTGCAAATACACTTACAATTTACGCAAGCCATGATATACTTAATTTCAGAAAACATGACAGAATGGCAGCCATTAAACATGAATGAGATGGTTGCTAGTCTTGGCTACAGAACTCAGAAAAATCCACAATACTTTATATAAACGTTTCGCCAAACAAAATTTACACATTAAAATGATGAAATGTGATCTCTGCGTTTAATGTTTTTAATGTGCAAATTTTGCTTTGACGAAACATTTTTATACTGTACTGTAATGTGGATTTTTCTGAGTTGTAGACACAACTAGCAACCTCTAATTAAAATACTTACATCCATTCCATTTCATCCACAGCCTTTGTTATTTCGGCCTGGACTCCTAATTCTGTAAAAAAAAAAAATTCCCAAAAAAACCTGATATATTTCATTGTACAAGTCTACTGCACAAACAGTCTAAGCTACCTTAAGTACTAAATAATCAATCACAAGGTAAAGGGGGGATGGGGGAATTCCCATACCATATAACAGTATAAGTTGCAGCCAGCTATCCGCCTATCTCACATCATATAAACCCACATTGGTGCAAAGTAGAATCTGGACAGGCTATGCCTACAAGTATTCTGTGACACATCAGACACCAGTAAAATGTTAAATGTAGCAGATAGCCGGCCTTTTGAGTACCATAAATCGTGTATGAAATGCCTATGCGAAGCTTAAGCCTAACTCAACCCACCCCCACTTTAAGGCAAATCACAGCTTCACTCACGTTTGAAGTAATTGGTGTATGAAAAAATATGGGCTAGCATCCTATCACCTGCTTCTTTAACAGACTTGGAACAGTAAGGCTAAGTGCAAAAACCCCTATAAATGTTAAATAACTTTCTGATTCTATTGGAAAACGTCTCCTTATTACGGAACATAGTTGGCTAAGCTAGTTTATTTAATCAACAACCATTTTCCCGTACAGATCTGTTTCTAATAGCATCTTTCTTGCACTTTTATAAGAAATTTACTCAGGAAAGCACTCATTAAAAGCATACTTTTTTCTCAAAAGATAATGGGATTATCAAAAAATGTCATATTACAAGTTGTAGGGCATTTAAAGGCGATTAAAATGAGATATAAGAAAGTTAAAGTCGGACCACCGGTAAGGGAGATATCATTGAGCGTCGTTCCCAATATGGTGGCCAAACAACTACGATTTGGACATGTGACCAATTGTGTTTTTAAACACAATTGGTCACGTGTCCAAATCATGGTTGTTTGGCCAGAGTGTTACAGGAGTGTTTAACACAAGAGTTTAACTGTAGGAGGGTTTAACACACCTACAGTAATGTTAAAACACTCCTGTAGGTGTGTAATAATGCCCAGCAGTCAAACTGGGGGAACATAAAAGTGCATACGTGCCATGAGCTAGCTCCTGTACTACATAACTAAGATCGTAATATTTGTTTGTTTGTGTGTGTGTGTCGCCAGATTACCGAGATTCCCACTCCTAATTCTATTGACGTCTGTAGTGGGAATCGATAATCTTAAGTCTTTTGTTTGTTTATCTGTACGCAGTGGGAATCTCGATGCACTTAATTCTTTGTATGTTTGTCTGAATTGTCTGTATAAGTAATAGTTCGAACTGTATTTTCAACAAAGAGACACAGTACTTTTGAAAATCGAGTGATCGTTTTTACTTTGGAGATGATTGACTTGTGAACACATGCTTACGCTACTTCCAAATTGTTTTCCACTGTCGAGTGGAATTTTCAACTAACAATGGGATTTCACTTAGCGAGTGGTTCCCTGACACGTTAGTCTTCTTCAGGCATTTTGGTTACGACGTTGGGAGAAAAAATGGAGTAAAGCTAAACTCCCAACGTCGTAACCAAAACGCCTGAAGAAGACTAACGTGTCAGGGAACCACTCGTTAAGTGAAATCCCATTGTTAGTTGAAAATCTGCACTCGACAGTGGAAAACAATTTGGAAGTAGCGTAAGCATGTGATCACAAGACACAGTACTGATGACATATTTTTTTCAGCCACATAGTGGGTATCTCGATTCATCTTAATTCTTTAGTTTGTTTGTGCGTCTTTCATTATAATTGTCTATATAAATAATGATTCGAACTGTATTTTCAACAAAGATGCACAGCACGGATGATGTCATATTTTTTCCAGCCACAATATTTTCATGCAAATGGGATCTGGGCCATGGATCTAACTAAATTGAATGAAAGCTTCGGCAACTACTAATGGGAAATCACAGTATTTTCATGCAAACGGGAATTCACAACAGCACACTATCAAACCGGCCATCAAACCGGTTGCCCTAGTCATAACTAATTAAAATAAGAAATTAAAGAGAAATTGTTGGGCTACCAAAGCAGAACAGAGGAGTGGAGTGGAGAACTGTATAGTTTTCCATAGGCTCTACGACAACGTAGACCCTAGACCCCCTTAAACGAAAAGGGAAGCCGGGAGGGCAGGGAATGGAGCGCTGGAAAAAAAATAATGAAATCCTCAGGTTTCCTCCACCTCTGCCTTGGATGATGCGTGTAAACAGCTACAGACTGTTTCCCTGCAGCTGCAGGGAAAAAAAAAACTGCAGAAAAAAAAAAAACAGATGGAAAAATGCTTTAATAAATTGCTTTGCCGATATTTTGTTTTAATTTTGTTGTAGGTTAGGTTAGTTGCATTGGCTTGAATTTCACCAGGCAGGCACAAGAGTTTCACCATGAAGGGTTTTTTTTTTCTAAGGCTTTTTCCCCCTTTGCCTGTTTTTTTCTTGCATGCACCGCAGCCAAAATTAGAAGCTAATATATAGGAAAAATAGGAATTTAACACGCAAAATATAGGGATTTTAAGGAAAAAAGCGCAAGAAAATTGAGTTCAAGTTAAAGCCTATTTTATTTGACGTCAAGTGATAGCAGAATGTATTTTGAAAATGGAGTACATTGTACTTGCATTTTGTCAGGCTGTTAATTTCACATTAACTGAATTAAGCATCCACTACTCACCGACATTTTTTACTCATCTGCAGGTTTTACATTTTGGCCAATATGTTTAGGCCTATTTACTTTTTTTGTTTCTTTGCAGTATTTGTAAAGTAGCCCTCAATCAGCTTGGTCCTTTTTTTCTGAATAATTTTCTGTTTTTCCAAACGAATCTCTCGACAGAGCCTTGATAGACCCAAAGAACAATAAAACTGGATGTTGGATGCAGTAAGGAGTTGCGTGCGAATAGGCTTAAAACATGGTAAATAAACCTATTCGCCCAATGGTGTCACACCAGCAAATATACGGAGGTTGTTTTGCTTTTCACATGATAAAATGCTAAATACTAAGACAGATTTATAGTTGGAGCCATTGCCTGTTGGTTGAGTGTTTGGTGCCTGCAAGGTGCACTCTTGGCCTTCGACTTTTAAAACCACAGCCTCTAACAGGCTATACTTGATGTTGAGTAAGCCCCAGAAGCAGAATTTTCTGCCACTGTCTGCGACATCAATTGTCGGGAAAAAATTATCTGCAGCTAATCTGTTTTTTTTTTCGTATGGTTACCACATCTTTTTTGGCTTTTACTCAATAACTTTTCACTGCTTTATCCCATTGATCTGGCTCTTCCACCAAAGGACAGGCCTCATCGAGACGGTTAAAATGGTAAATTGGACTGTCCAAATCGGTCAAAAATGGACGAAACGGCAATTTTGTCTGCGTCTGTGCCAGATTATCTGCAACATAGTCGCACGTCGCACCCCTTTCTGCCTTGAAGAAGGCAGTCGTGAGTCGGCAAGGTACAGGCCGTACAGGCAAGGTGCACCTCCTGCATGAAGGCAGAATAGGTGATAGGGCTTATAATCTATTTTACCGGAAGTTCAAGTGATGCTACAAACACTGCGGAGACACAATCGTGTAGCGGCCGTCTTACGGCTTCTCCAAAAAAACCAGGAAAATAGGAAATATAGGATTTTTTCACCAAATATAGGAATATATCTTTCTTTCGCTATTAATCCTAGGCCTCTTTTTTTTTTTGTTAAATTGTTACGCTACGTTGTCCTTTACAGACTTTCTCAAGAGCATCAGGATTTCTACTTATTGTTTTATTGATTTTTATTTTTACAAAATTTTGATATAATGATTAGCTACGGTGTCGACATTCCTAATAATGTCAGTTTACGTTTCGGTCCGATTTTCAAAACTTCTCATTGAAGCGAAATTGGCCAGAATTAGAATGTACATGTTTTTCATTAAGGGCTACAGTAATTTGTCTTTGTCGCTGTAACTTTTTGAAAAAAAAACAGTAAGATAATTGGGCTAAAGTTCACTTTACCACAATTTTCTAAAAGCTCTGAATTCTGTTGGTACTTACCCTACACTCTCATTATATGGTCTCCTTTTTTTTGTGGGAGGCGCGGAACACAGTTTAAACCCCATCAGTACGTTACCACAATCAGTACATTTATACGGTGTTCGTTTTCGCTCGCGGGGCTGTGCACGGAAGCCCGCTCATGCCCCCGCGCTCTTGCCTCCAGCTGATATTTTTTCCCGTAAACAGTTCAGATAAGTGGGTTGTTATTGTCAGTTTAGTTTTGTTTTGTTGTTATTGTCGATTAGGTTAGGCAGGTACCGGCTTCTGTTTGGCGTTTCACTTGACGGACTTTTGCCCAGTTGATGCTTTCCTGCACGGCGCCGTCTGCCTCGAAAAAAAACAAGCGAACAAACAAGCGATTTTGCGTCTTTTTTTTTTCCGCCTTAAACCTCCTTTCCGTACCTTGGAATCAACTTCAATCTGCCTTACGACGACAATAAGGCAAGTCTTTTTTTTCTTCTTAAAATTTGGGGGTTTGTGGTAAACTAGATTTGTGCCGATAATTGTTTTGACGTTTACGAAAACGGACGGAAAATAGTTAATACAGCCTTGCTTTTGAAATTAGTTATTAGTTTGGTAGTAAATGTATGTATGCTTTAATGCGTGATTGTGGCTGTTAACGTTTATTACTGTACCCTAACGTATCGTATTTTTTTCAACTGCACAGTATTTAAGTTAGCAATGTAGTAATCTTAAATTAATTGTTTAACATTTTTTACGACTTTATTTGTTCTTTGGAACAAATAAAAATAAGTGTAAAATTAATTATATAACAGTTTAGGTAGGTAATCATACTTTACAAGATATTTAAGGTAGCTGCTAACTTAGTATTTTTATAGGAATGAAACAGAAAAAAAAAAGTTTTTTTTGTAATTACCGGTACATGTAGAAAGTGTGTGTATTGTAGTTTAGGAAGTTATCGAAGTTTGCAAATCACAGCGTCCTATGCTGAACATAAAAATGTTTAAAATATATGTGTTAATTTATTTTTGGTTGCTGTAAAGAAAAATCAATTGCGTGTTGAGCGTTAAGTTGCTTTTGTTTGGACGCATGTTTATGAATTTGCTTGATCGTCCTGTTAATTGTTGATTTGTGTGTGTGTCACTATCTTAGCTTTGTTGGTATGATAATTAATCCTAACAGCAAACATCGATACTACTGCCACAAACACGAACAATGAATGAAGCTAACAACCCATTGAATGCGCCTGTTAGCTGGCTCCTTCAGCTCTCTCTTACTAGACAGGATACGTCACGGGGTAGCGAGCCAAATGCAGCTAAGCAGGGAAATCAACCCTACCATATGTATTAAAGGCCAGTTACCATGGTTGACGCTACCAATTTCCGGCAAGCAGCGTCAGGACATATAACTTGTCAAAATTCTTTACTAGGCTACTAGGTAACCTAGACCTTACATTACGAAGGTTTGATATTGTGGTTCAATTTTTCGATGCTAGACAGTTTTAAATTTCTAGACATGGAAGGTCGTTAATCCTACCAATTGTTATCTGGCTTGCCTTACATTTGGATCGTCTTTTATTTTGATCTCCAGTTGTTTTACAGAAATTATAGTTGAGTCTGGACTGCGTGCGTCTGCTGAGAATGATCTGTGCCTCATAACGAGTCTGAACTGTGTATGCTGCTGACGTGTTATTGTCAGTTAGGATAGGCCAGCTGTCTTGGCTCGAATTTCGCCAGCCAGGCTGTTTTGTGTAGTAAAGGAAACTAAGTCACGTAAGTTTGCTTGCTTCCATAGTTTGACAAGTCACACTGTATTGTGTGCTGTGGCGCAACTCGAGTTTTGTGCCGAGCCCATGTGAAGCTGAATGAATGCGTCTGTGCAAACTCTAGTTGGGGGGTCGTCACAATATAAGAGTATATAGTTTTCTTCTTTTTTTTCGTCCTGCGGGCCCACTCGTATTTTGTGACGAGCCCCTGTGCCCGATACAATGGAATAACCTGCAGATATGACCAAGGTTTCACGCGTTCCCAATCGAAGCCGTAGCAGCAGAAGGCGAGAGAGGCAATTCTGCTAGGTATTCCAATCGGAAATTCCTAGAATCTTTTTACACGACATCCACATATGAGCACGAGGCATCACTCACTTTTCACAGGACTCTTCTCGGCACAAGTTTACCTCAGTTAAGTCTTAGCCAATCCGAAAGTATATGCAGTGTCATTTGCTGTGAATAAATATTTCCATCTTCTAAAAGTGATCAGCTTACCATCAAATGCAGACATTATGAACTCTTTTTAGTGCCTCAAGTAATGACCTTTAGTTTCTTCTTCACGGTATTCGTAAGCTGAAAATCAATAGCCCATCATCCCGTCCATGCTCGTAAAACCGCCGGAAGTTCCAGGAGCGTCACCGGAACTAAAATTGTCAACGTTTCATATTTATTACGTTTGAAGATTGTTGAATAACAATTCAAAATAACCATAATTGTACGCATATAAAAGTAATATAGAATTTATTTTTATAAAAATTTGACGATTTACCGTAATAATTAGGACATATAAAGAGATGAAGACATACGAACCTACTACGGCCCAAGACTAAGTCTTGTAGACCGAAAAACAAAACAATACGCATTGATAGTTAGCAGCATTTAAATTTATTGGCAAACACCAAATTGGGAATAAAAGCGTTTTACTAAAATTGTCATAACTTTTTATCCATTGTAGAGACTAATTGTAAACAAGAGTTAGTTAAACGCTCGCGTACATTTTAGAATAGCGCATTTGTTTATTCAGAATTTACCGTATTCTGTACTTCAGATGGCCTGAGTATGGTTAGCGCTTTCTGAGCACTTGAGTTGCGTTCTTCAAACGAGTCGTGGGTTCTGGCGCATGAGTGCCCTCAGCTATTTCTGTCCATCTCTTGTCGATTTGTCGTAAACTTTTAAAGAACTGAAATAGTTCCCGGGTATAGCAGCTAAAGATGCTGCGAAGTAAATCGGTATATTATTTAAAATTGTTATACAATAACGAAGGAACAATCCGAAATGGTTTCAGCAAAGCCACCACGTGCTGTAGGTGCTTGTCGTCGAAGGGGTATTTTGACCCAGTTGTCATCGACAATATCGTTGCAACAAGGGTTCAAAAAACTTCAAAAAGAAGCTATGTGAGAGGTATCAGAGAAGACGATTCTTCTCAACCTAGTGAGAAGGACTCAGTCTCAAGTAAAACAACGAAGCGGGACGCAACAGACGTTGAAGATGTAAAATCTATGCTAGACAACGCTGCAGATTTTAAAGATAATCAGCCCACATCTCCAGACGATGTTTGGTCTTCGTCTCCGTATCCAAAGGATGCCGTGCCCGGCCAAAGTCAAGCTCTCCATTCAGTTCGACCGCTAGTGGACCCCAGAAGGACCTCCATTATTTTGTTCCCGGGACAAGGCGCTCAGTTTGTCGGCATGGGTAAGGGCTTGATCGCCGTTCCCATGGTGAGAGATTTGTACGAAGAAGCCAGTAGCATTTTGGGTTACGATTTGCTAAAACTGTGTATGGATGGACCCAAATCGGAACTGTATAAAACTGTGCACTGTCAGCCTGCGATCTTAGTGACGTCGCTTGCTGCAGTCGAAAAACTGAAAGATGATAACCCAGAGGTCAGAACAGGATTATAATAGCCAGCACCACTTGTTTTATTGCTTTTACCTTTTTTATGTCGTAGTCACTGGTTTAATCAACTAAGCGTAACGTCACTGTGGTTTAGCCCCACAGCACTGCATGGGCCTGTGACAGGGTTAGCCATTTCTTTAAATTTAATTGGCACAAGTCCACATCCCGTACATGCTATAAACTTCCGGGGAAAGAACTTCGCAGCAGTTGCTTTCAACTTTTCAGGTTGCAGAAAACATTTAAAAAGATTTATTTCTTTATTTACCAAAAGTGCCAGTTTCCCAAAGGAATGTGGCATTATGACTTGCCCTTTGCTTCACACAACGCAACACCAGAATTAAAACAAGGGTAATTGTTTGGAAACCTTACTTTTCACGCTATCGACCTTATTCACCTAGCTATCGATTCTTTTCGTCGTTAGGGTTCCGAAAATCATAACGAAAACGTGTGCAAACACTTTTTTATTTAAAAAAAAATTATTAAAACATGCTAAAACGTTACGCACAACTGTTGTTCCGTCATCGCGATGCTGCGAGGTGGATGGGCAACAAGAAAACCTGAGTCCGTGCCTCTGAGTATACGGAAATTATCTCGTTCCGGTAGCAGACGAAAAATTGGTTGGTGTATATCGATATTTGCGGCCGGAATCACAGACTGCAGGGGCGCGCTTCGCGCGCATTATTATATACATCGAGAATTGGTGTAATCAGAAAAAGTATGACGCAAGCATTTGTGAAACAAGGAAGTAGCATAATTTGTTCCTTGTTTCACAAATGCTTGCGTCATACTATTTCTGATTACACCAATTCTCGATGTATATGATAATGCGCGCGAAGC
>JAHWFP010215367.1:16666-27475 GCA_023313725.1 Lithobius niger
TTTCTGATTACACCAATTCTCGATGTATATGATAATGCGCGCGAAGCGCGCCTCTGCGGACTGTAAATCCGGCCACAAATATCACCGTATGCCTAGGAAAGAGAATTTTTGTTTAGTTACGTTCTGGTTGAAATCAGGTTTTCTAGTTGCGGAATCCTCGCGTAGAATAGCTGTCGCTTCTAGCTTGTTGTGCGTAGCGTTTTAGCGTGTTTTAATAATTTTTTTAAAATAAACAACCGTTTGCACACGTTTTCGTAATGATTTTTGGAACCCTAACGACGAAAGGAATCGATAGGTAGGAGAATTAAGTCAATAGCGTGAAAAGTAAGGTTTCCAAACAATTACCAAAACAAGTCCATTGCTGGGTTCTTGCTAATTTTCGGTGGCTTTGCACTGCCACCTTCATCAGGCACAAGCCTAGAGTCCACCAAACACACTAACGGACCAACTTCCACATTTGAACTTCACGCACTTCCACAGTTGGCCTTCAGTCAGATAGGTTGGCTTGGTGGATGGCGATGGTGCTGCCATCTTCCAGGGTTCGTGAATCTTACGTAACCAAGTTACAGTGGGGAAACTTAAGAATTGGGGAAAACTAGTTAGTAAATGAAGGATGTATACCTTTACTACGTATTACTCCACCAAATTTATGTTCGTAACTCTACTAAAACCTTCTCAAATTTAATCAATAGGCTGCGTAATAGCACTTGCTTTCATACTTTCCGTGAGTCGATGCCAACACCATCTTTCGGTAGTGCTACAAAGTACAAAGATGGCCTGCATTGGGCCTACCAGCATCCGGTTACCGATCCTATAGCCTATGCGTCATCATGACTGCATCGAAGGCAAGAGTGGACCCAAGAGACGGATCGAGAGGGTTGCGGGGGCCCCTCCAAAGTAAATAAACTTGGAAACATTGCCGATCCTGCGGCCCATTCCAACATATCGTTATGGGTCCGCCCTCTTTAGCCACGGCTGTATGCCACGGTTGTGGAAACTTACGAGACACTATTTTTTTTTTAAATGGTAGTTACAGTCCTTCAAATTTTGGAAAATTCTTATTCGGTTACTGGGCTGCTTGTAAGATTCACGAGGCCGGCCATCTTCCTGTGGTGGTGGTGGTTTTGAGAAGGTCTTTCCATTTCTTACTCATACATTCGATCCTGCAGGTCAGTAGTGACGATCTGCATTATTTGCTTGTGAGAGGATTCTTGAACATTCATTAAAGGGTTTCGAAGGCCTTGGCAGTGTTGAATCCTGACGCGTGTTAGATCGTAGTAACACTTTCGTTCCCTCCCAGCAGATTCGATGCTCTCGATGGTCACGTTGTGCAGCAATCTGAGGGCTCTGGAATCCTTGGCCATCCAACACTGCCGAGGCCTTGGAATCCCTTAATGAATGTTCAAGATCCCTCTCACAAGCAGATGCAGGTTGTCACTCCTGAGCTGCAGGATCGAATAAGTGATCAATGGAATGACTAACTAAAACCACCACCACCACGTGAAGACGGCAGCACCATTGCCAGCCAACCTAGCTGACTGAAGTCCAACTGTGGAAGTTGGTCCGTTGCGTGAAATACTGGCAATCGGTTATTACAGTGGCTGAAACTTATAGATCTTAGAGATTAGTGCTTGCTGCGCGTTGGCAATTTGAATTCGCGCTCAAACCGACAACTGTTGATATGTAGCCCACGAACTTCTTCACCTTTTTCGTGGTTTCTGAAGAAGAGAGGTCGAGTTTTCGCAAATTAAAAAAAGTACTGTAGTGGAGTCTTGTTTGTGGCATTAGTGTTTGGTTATGTTAAAAAAGATGTTCCGTTAGTGCGTTTAGTGGACTCGGGGCTTGTGCCTGATGAAGGTGACAGTGCAAAGCCACTGAAAATTCGCGAGAACCCCGCAATTTGTTTTAGTTCTGGTGTTGCGTTGTGTGAAGCAAGGAGTAAGTGATTATGTCTACAAACCGTAAACCGTTTTTACAATTTGGCATAGCAGCCAATACAAAGATATATATTTCACACCAAAAAGGAGTGGTTCTGGTCAGAACAATTATGAATTCATGCATTCAGTTAGTTAATCCAATGTATAATTGAAATATAAAAATTCGTAAGTATATAATCCTACACACTCGTAAGTAGTAAAATGCGTCTTTTTTTCTTTTTTTCTTTTCTTAGTAATATGGTTGGTTTGTTGGGCTCACCTGGTCACAAAGACCTTTGCTTTTCTTTCTGACTGGTGTTCTGTTGAAAATGTCACCACATATGTTTAGTTTCTGTGTGTATAGTGTTTAGTATGTAAGTCCTACCAAATATCGTTCCTCCTTTGGCTGCGTCTGTGGGCGCCTTCGAAAAACCACCAAGCCAAACTCATCCATCTGGAGACAGTTTGGTACCTTTAACAAAAAGAAATGAGCAAACTCCACTCTGACTCTAGACTACTGGATGAGTTTGGCTAGTTGTTTTCGATGGCGTGGTGCAGGTAATTAGAGATGCACCGATGTTGGCATCGGAAATCGGCCTTTTTTGGCTACATCGGTCATCGGAGCATCGACATCGGTTTTAGGCAGCAGATGTTAAAATATCGGATAGCCACAATTTATTAATTTATTTTGTTACACAGGTGTCTATAATTAACTTCTGGGTGCTAAATTGTAGGCCAACAACAATTTTAAATTTTACTTGTGAAATCCTCTTAATTATTTTTGATTACATGAAAGATGTAACTCTTTTCACTTTACTTTCTTGAACATCGGACCTCAAAATATCGGAATCGGATATCGGCCGATGTTTTTTCAACATCGAAATCGGACATTGGAATCGGCATTTTAGCACATCGGTGCACCTTACAGGTAATATGACATCACTTCCTCCAGCATGGCTACCTCCTTGCGTTAGTCTTTATTCTGAACCGGAAGCAAGTTTATAGCCCTAAAAAGGCTTATGGTGCTTCTTGTCCTACCAAATAGTATTCTTCTTTGACATGTAGTAGGGAGTGTTGAGTCCTTTAAAGGGCAGGAGGCTAAGATGTTGAAGTAGATAAGAGATGCCTTGGTGATTGTGGCTTGCTCAACACTGGATGTTTTATCAAGCAAAAACCGGACTGGTTTCAAGTGATCAACTACGGATTTTGTGGCACTAATACTGTCCACAACGATTTTCCAGTTGTCCGGAATCCGATCAGCGTTCGGATAATTGGTTTGTAAACGCAAAATCGATTCACAGGTTTATTAGGAGATGTCGCAACAGCAAGCCATTTTTGAGGTCATAGAAATCGTCATGGCTGCAGTTTTCGATAATTTGTCTTTTTTCCCAGATTCTTTTATTCAGTGATTATTATGCTGGTTGGTTGTTGTGTTAGTGTTCCATTGTCCCATTCATGACATTTTCTGCGTAAGTGGTGTGCTCTACCTGCAAACGAAATAAGTGGACCCAACAAGCTCCACACCGAAAAGTGAAAGTCTTAAAAGTGCAATTCTCTTTATCCGGAGAACGTAAACATAATTGTCTTTTTGCCACTACAACGAAATTTTGTGTGGCAAACAAATTTTGGTTGTGCTGTAGGCCATATTCTAATACTTGTCTTTATTAAAAGTTTTCAAGTAAAAAATCAAAATACCATAACTAAAATGATCATCGTCACCAAATAGTATTCAATTCATTATAGCAGCCATTTCTCATTTCTGTGAGGTTACCTTACTTTACTTCCAATAAAATTGTTCATCCCCCCCAAAAAAAATTACAGGTTAATGATAAGTCTAGACTACTAACGAATAAAGACAAGTAGGCCCATTTAACTTTTATATTTTATTTCGGTTTTCAGTTAGCCAATCGTTAAATAAAATACTCTTCCGGTCACCACTTTGGTCTGTGCTGACACGACTTCATCACTGGTACTATGAACAACCTGTCACCATTCAGAGTAGAAAATACAAAAAGGGCAAGAACCATTCCTACGGATAGGGAGGGCAGTAGGCTATAATAAAGTATTCCATCAATGGAAAAAATTCATCTCCTGTGTAAAGAAATCTTCAATATTACTGAATGTTACTTTGAAACTAATTTTGCTGTGTGGTATTTTTTTGCAGGCAGTAGAATCATGTATGGCCACAGCAGGATTTAGTGTTGGTGAATTTGCGGCTCTAGTTTTTGCTGGGTCAATGTCCTTTGAGGATGGTAAGTTGTTTTTCCAAGGTTGGCAGGAAGTGCATATATTATTTAAGCTGGTTCAGCTAAAGACAGAACATTTTGCCTTTTAAAAATAGCTGTTCAAGTGGTGAAAATTCGGGCAGAGGCCATGCAAGCAGCTTCTGAACTTCTTCCAAGTGGAATGACCACTGTATTCTTCGGCCCAGATGCACGCATCAATTACGCTTGTGTTGTAGCCAAGGAGTGGTGCCGCAAACTTGGAATTTCAAACGTGGAATGTCGCATTGCCAACTACCTGTATCCGACGTGTAAAGTCTTAGCTGGAAACGAAGAGGTGAGGAATAACTCTTTATTATCGATACTGCTGAGTACATGTAGCGTCTATAAACTAAACCGTACGCCACAGCTCTTTGCTGTGTGACGTGTGTGTCACATAACTCAAATGGCCAAACAACCACTGTTCTCGTTCATCAGTGGCTAATTACTCATGGTGACATCATGGCAGAGAGGCGTGGTATAAACAATTTAATCGTGGAGAGCCACCTCTAAGGCTTCCATAATATTAACAAAAAAAAAAGTCTTTTAGGTAGAATTTGTTTTGCTTGTTTCTGTTGTTCTCTTCAAGGATGACCATTATTTATAAAACTGATGATCCACCACCCTTGTTAATAACAATAAGATAAATCTATTTAACTGTCATAATAAAAGTTCACCGTTATAGCTTCACCGTGGTGAATTCAACTTACATGGCACAAACTGTGAAAGAATTATTTATATTGTATGTGTCTTTTAAGAGAAACACAAGTGTTTTAATTTTGTATCCCAATAAAATACATTTGAATCTTGTTAACAAAAAAAGCTAAAATTTGGCGACTTCTCGCAAAGGTGCCATGTTGAATCTTATACCTTCTTTAATTATTTTTACACATATTCCACCTTAATAAGTTGTGTGTCCAACATCTGCCATCTTTCAGATCAGAAGTGTTAAAAATGTGACAAAAACATGTTAATCCCATTTCATGTAATTTAGAACTGCTACGAGTTGTGACATCAGTGTGTTCCAAGAATCCCCAAGATGTCCTCGTTCCTGAATCATCCGAGTCCAGTAGATAAACCGATAAATCAAGAACGACGCATTCTCGAGACACACTGAAGGAAAACCTTGCATTGCTTTGAAATGACGTGGAATTAGTTACAAATCTTTTTCTTACGTTATTTCGAGGCAAATGATCGGCACACAAATTATAAAAATCACAAATTATAAAAATGATTATTTAAAGAAAGTATAATAGACAAGTGTGTTTATATGGGCTTGTTTATACATTTGATCCCTAGGTAAAATTATTTTAAAATCAAGCAGCTACCTCTTACATCACTTCACCAGGCAATTGCGATTGTGTCTGTTATGGGAGCTTTGCTTGTATGAACGCATTGTGAATGCCCCGCTAACTTAACTAAGGCCACTTAAAAAAAAAAAGTTGTTTCTCAGGCATCGCCTCGCCGCCTAAAAGCCGCCGCACGGATTTTTTTTTTTCATTTTCCTTGCTATTTACCGCAGTGCTTGCAACAAAATACGATTACGAGACACTGGACAAAAAAAAATCACGAGCATCACACCAACAATAGGGATCAGAGTGTATCATTATTACTCTTATTATTATTGTTATATATTATTACTCTTAACAACAGCAATTATTGTTGTTGGTGTGGCTAAAAAAAAAAATGTAAAAAAAAACCGCCCGCCCGCATGTTAATTTTTTTTTCCGCCCTAGAAACAACTTTCTTTTTTAAATGGCCTAACCTAATTTAACTGGAGTTAAGAACATTTATTGTGGTCTGGGTAAGAGTTCTTTAAATGTTACAGTAATTCTCCTTTTTTTTTTGTCATTTCTTCGTAGGCTCTCCAGTTTATTGAAATGAACGCCCAAGACTTTGGTATCCGTCGTTTCAAACGTCTTCCAGTGAGTGGTGCTTTTCACACTGATCTCATGCTTCCAGCGTCTGAACCTTTTCAAGCTGCACTTGAAGAAATTGAGCTCAAACCACCCCTCATATCTGTTCACTCTAACATAGATGGCAAGCGATATCGTAATGTGAAACATATTCGGAGAGCCTTAGCGGAGCAGATGAGCAGTCCTGTTAAATGGGAACAGTTGCTTCACATCTTGTACGAACGAAATGCAGATACACCATTTCCCAACACTTATGAATGTGGGCCGGGTCGAGCACTACGTGCAATCATGAAAATGGTGAATGCCAAAGCTGCCGAGTCGATGAATACGATTGACGTTTGACGCTTTAACGTTAAACAGTTGGCATCAGTACTGTAGAAACCAGTGGGGTGTTGTGCCATAAAATGGACCTTGTTTACTGTTAGTAGTTTGCATTTATTCTCTATGCAGCGCGTGGAATGTGATGGTGCACCGGATGATTTGTCTCCATTATTCAGTACAGAAGAGTTGGCTACACGCCTACAACACTTGCATGTCGAACTGTGATTTTGAACTGCCAAATTAAAAATTATGAATGGTTCAGTTCAGTCCACTGATTATTAATTGTAAAGTGCACGGAAAATATTAATCTTGCATATCAGAAATATTCAGACTCTGAAATGGAATTTGTAACTCCTAAAGTGCAAAACTGCATTCCAAGCCTATTTTCTTTCACTAGTGAAGAGTGCCATCCAGAGACTAGCAGCTTGCAGTATTTTAAAGTGTGTGCAATAGTAGCAAAAGTCTTTTAATTCGCTTAAATGAGGACACAAATAATTACATGAAAAATTCAAAATTGGCCTGTTACTTTAGCATAAGGCTCGGCTTTGACCGATCCGCCGATACGGTCCGATGCTACATCACCGATATCGATGCCGATACTTCAATGCATTACTTCCAGTAAAGTTAATGTTTCTTCCATATTCAAAAACAAAATTTGATGAAAAATTCCGAACCTCAAAGCTCTAAGAGCAAGCATCTTGCAGTAAAGTGCGTTTTTTGGAACCTGTTTTTTGGTTTTTGTTAAATAATTTGAGAACGAGTGAAGCTATCGCTCTGAAATTAGCACCATTGGAAAGCTCTCGAAAAAACGGTTAAAATGGTGTATTTGAACATCAAAAACGCACAATTTTTGGCGAAGATATCACAAAAACCGATATTTGACCAAAACAGTGGCGATACCAATAACGGTGTTGGCCGAGCCTTTCTTTAGTATCGTAGCAATGTCTTGCTTGCCAATACGCTTGATGTTAGGGGACGGAAAACTTGAAGTATTTATTTATAAAAAAAAAGTTACTTTTTTTTCATTAGAAAACCACAAAGCTATATTAGCAATTAAGGCTGTACCGATCAGCATTTTTTCTGCCGAACAGATTCCGATCCGATGAGCCCAAAATCTGCCAAATTCTGTTCGGTACAGCCTTATTAGCAATAGTCATAACTCAAAGCATTATAAATCTCTGAATTTATTTTACTGTATGCGAAACAGATTTAACATAGCTATAATTGTACACGTTGTGCATTCAGGCTTTGCACAACTAGATACAGTTTTGCACTCGAGTTACAGATTACTGGAATACAAATTTAAATGTTTCTGACACTGTATAAAGGTGTCCACCGAATTGTTTTTCTTTTCCAGTTAGGGCAGGTTAAATCTGTTTAGAAAATATGATGTGGTTGGTTTCGTACATGCTTTTAACGAATTGTTGAAGTTGAAATTTTTTACTACATTTCTCGCAAACTACAAAGTTTTAATAAAATTGTACTATGGAAATTTAGCAAACATGTTAAAAATAAAGTCACATGCAAATTTAAGCGAACAGGTCCCCGAGTCATTAAATAATTGTTACAGGTAGGCCTAACTGCTTTTGCTCCACCTTAGCAAAAGGAGACATTTTTTTTTTAAAGGCCAACGGGAGGGTAACTTTCAATTTGCGTGTCAGTAAGTTGCGTATTGAACAACAAATATATTCAGTGACATCTTGACAATACCGTATATGCTAAAATCCGATATAATTTAAAAAGCACAAAACCAGACTTGTTTCAGTAAGCTAAAACGCAGAAATTACTGCTTGTTAAGACTCCATTCTACTGAATGCGAGACACCCAAATTTAGGCATAGCCTCTTAATGGCAGTTAATTTCAAGTAATGTGATATAATGTTTAAAAATAAACTGGTAACGTAACATAATAAAAAATACACCACCAGACTGATAGAACTATGACGTGGGAAGGGAAAGATTCAAGCTGCCAGATAGAGATCCAGCCTAGCCTAACAAGAGTTCAGGCTAGAGGCGCATACAACTTCACGGGGAAGGGCATTCCAGGCATTAATAACCATGTAACAGGGTGCGAGTACGGTTTGTGGGGATGGCCAAACAAACCTATTTAGGATAAGCATCCGTTATTATTCAGCCTGCATTGTACAATGCGTACATCTGTATAATGCCGGCACAAGTACATAAAATGCATTTGTGGACAAATCCTTATTCATACTTTCCTCAAAAGTGCGTTAGCTTAAATGAACAATTTAATGCTCTGTACCCAAACCACAATAGAAAAGTGCTTCATCAGGATCCTCACCATTATTGTGTCCCTAGCCACTCGTTTTCATTGGGACTTCCGAGGTGGATGTGCCCGTTTCAACGTTGCTAACGCAGGTAAATTGAAAAGTGGTCCGATCATGGCCAAAATTTGCATGTGCTCCGTGGACGATGCCAAAAAGACGGCACCAATGCTCTAACGTTAGGATTAGTTTAATAACAAAAAAACTAAGTCTACAAGACAACTGGAAAGCCTATTTGAAAAGGAGTTTGGTTTGAGCCCCATGGACACACCGGTTGTTGTACAGTATCCAGTTCACCTGCTCCTAATCCCGATTCATCTACTTCCAATTCTGTTCCGTTAGGTGCTAAGATTGATATCATCCAATCCTACTCCTCCCTTACCATCAAATGTCGATGGAGTCAAAATTACTAGCAAGAAGCATATTTTGAATCTAAATTTGCATCGCTAGGCGTTTAGCCAAGATGGCGGCAGAGGAGTCATTGCCCCAGATGGAGGAAGTAAACGCAAGCTAATCGGAGGGCTGCACAATTGGTGGCATATTTTTCGCAAATGACATAATATTACATGGAAGTGGACAAAAGAAATGTTGAAATTTGATGTTTCTAAGGATGAGAATTTTAATAAAAATGATTTGTTTTTTTTTTTCAACCTTTTCACGTCAAGTTGATTTTGAGGGTAGATTATCGAGTCAAGTTCGAGTTACGAAGATGATAATGATGTAGGTTATTAGTAACCATAGCTAAACCAATTAAATAATTTTTTTCGTAACTCGGAATCGCACACACTTGCTGACATCATATTGGATGGAAATAAATCAGCGCACCCAGGCTATTTCAATGTTGGCATGTGGTCATGTGCCCAACGTGAACTAATTTCCCTACAACTACACAACATACTCCAGTTTTTAAAGCATTGCTTCTGTAGAATTTAAGGTTAAGACGAGAGTTTGCACAACAAAGTCAAACAACTCGAAATTACGAGTTTTTCACACCCAAAACTGAAAGGCAACGATTCAATGGGAAAAAAATCTAGCGACGTATATATCGCAACTCCTGTGATTACTAAAGCCATTGGTGCATTAGTTCCAAAGTGAAAATCTGACTGGGTTCCCAATTTTATAAATACTGACAGTGCAAACGATGCATTGTCTAAAAATCAGTTAAGAGGGTAGGCATCGCTTGTGGGGAAAGGCAGTCTTTGCTCCCTCCTCTTATACGGACAAATTCTACATGAAAACAGAGGGGAGTATGTTGTAGCTAAAAAAAAATTTACCTTTCCGACCAAGGTATTTGTTTTTACAATAGCATACGAACCTTCGTTCAGTCACACGCCCTTCCTCTCCGAGTCAAAGACTACCCCTTGACCGGTCTGCCACAACCATACTGTTGGAGTGAGTGCTCATGTGCAGCGAGGTACAAGATGGGGTTACCAGTGGCACGACAAGCGGAGATTTCTGACAGGTTGCCCCCCGACTAATAGCTGCCTCTTTGTCACAGAATATGGTTGTTGGTGCATTGACTACTAACCATCTGTTCGTTGGTGATGGTTGTCTGCCATTTGACTTCCACCAACATTGTCAATACATTGATGAATTCTGATCCCATCGTTGAACGGACAATACATCTTGGCTCTCCAGGATGTAGGTACACCACCTATTAATCCCAGTAGCCAGAACAGCATTTTGGGTTTTCCACATAAGAAGCCCAAGAACTGTCTGTATAGTAAATTAGTAATACGAATCTGTACTTCGGTGGTCCAGATACTTGTTCACAACGTACACTTTAGTCTCTCGCGGTATGCGTGTACACTTGTACTCTCTGAAGTAGTCTCCACTAGTCTGGGAGTAAAGTAAGAGTTAGACTGGGATAAGCAAAAAGCAAATCTGGTTAGGTCCTCTAAGCCAGGAATATCAAGGTTCCCATCAGTGACCTATACAGGGTGGTCCACAAAAAACTGATGACCCAAGATTTTCCAAGTCCAACTTTTCTAGTTAGTACCCCTCAGAACAAGGAGAGGACAGAAATCATATTTTTTTAGATTTGATTTCTGTCCTATCCTTGTCCTGACGGGTGCTAACTAGAAAAGTTGGACTTGGAAAATGTTGGGTCG
>JAHWFP010215367.1:27575-64202 GCA_023313725.1 Lithobius niger
TGGCCATATTTAAACTTGGGGAAGTATTATGTAGTACACCTTGTCTAGTTCCCGCCCTTTCCCCCCCAACACCCCACCCAACCACCCCCTTCCCCCTCCTCCTGTCCGGATTTCTATTTGAGAGTAAGGTCACTCCTGCATCCAAAGGTCAAGTCTGAAAAGTTTTGTTAATCGGTCAGTATATGTACGTTAATGTAAAGTCCACAAACTCCACACCTAGAAATTGCTGTGTCTTGCCCAGGTTTTTTACGTCATACTTCCTGGTAAGTAAATCTGCTTTGTTATTGATAGCAAATTTACTCGGGTCATCAACATCTACTTTACTCTTATAGAAATATTGGTGGAAATACAGTTTGTTGATTTCACTTTCTCGAATCCTAGATTTCCAAGTGTCGAATCCAGCTCTTCAAACCACCTCCTTCCCGATTGGTGATGACCATAAAGGGGTGTGTGTAGCCTCCGGCTATGCCTCGTGAAAATCGGTAACCAGGGGCGGGTTGTAAATATACTTCTTCTCGTAACGTGCCATATAGGTATGAACTTTTCACGTCCAAATGACAGCTGACCCATCCGTACAGCTGACACTCCACAGCTGACACACCACTGACAACACGGGGAAAAAAATCTTAAAAAGTAAAGGCTGTTAACTGACGAAAAGGCATCAAAGAACTCGAAACTTTTCTATGGCTGTTTCCTTGGGCCCCCAACCTATTATGATACCTCATGGCTCTTTTCATCTTGTTTGACTGCAAATACCCACTGGGATCCAATACTCTTCCTGTTTAATGCTTAGCAAACGTTGATGTAGACCGCTCGAGGTCAGGGTGTCCATCTCTTCTTGTATTGCCTTCATCAATTCCTTAGCTTGAGGAGATCTTCGTAGCGTGAAGGGATGTTTACTTCGGCGCAAAACACTTTGGGATGGAATTCTTGCTCTCTTGAACTATCATCAGTTCTCATCACTGCCCGGCTCATTTTTATACTTTCGCTTTCAGATGAGCTGCTATATAAAGGGCCGTCCATCTAACCTGGCATTCCTTCAGGTTCAACCATTCTCTGTGGTGGTGTCATTGGAGTATCTACATTATATCGTCAAGCTGGTATTTTATTTTTGACACAAGTCAAATCTTGCCACTTCAAATAGCAATTGTTAGCAACACAATACCGCCCGACTTCTGCTGTGTATCATTGTCGTGGCCCATCTTTATATCGTTGTAGATATAAACACGTCCGCTTCTATCCTCTTCATTCTTATGGCGACTTGCCGTTCCCATCCTGGCACTGGTTTCACTTAACATGTCTCAGTTGGTTCCTCTATCGTAGGTACCTCAAAGCACACGGCTTCTTCTCTGCAAGGAGATATGGGTTTCATCTTGATGGCTCCTCTTCTTGTTTCTTTTGGTAAAATTGAATTCACACATTCTAGGGATAATTCCACCAGACCAGGTTTACTTGCATTCCTCAGTGCTTTAGTACCTGTTCGACGTTCGTCAAGACTGACGCTTTGTGTTTCTCGAATTGTTAATCCTCTGTCGGGACATGAAACTGTATACTCTTGCGTTGAATGAATATCCTATCAACACTCCCAGTCTTGCCTGAGGTTGTAGTTTGGTTCTTGAACGGCGTTCCTAATGGAAAAAACATAGTGCACCGATGCGTCGGAGGTATCCAACGTTTAGCCGTCAACCAAAATATACGGCACCTGGTGGTACTGTTCCATTGATACCAGAATAGGCTATGCAATTCTTCAGATGTGTAACTATCAATACCAGCTCTGCCCACCATTCATCTGATAATTTTGCTGATATAGACATGTTTTTCACGTTATCTAATAGCGTACAGTTCAGCCATTCAGCTACTTTGTTCAGTTATTCCGTTCATTTGTGGGCTGTATACACTAGTACAAAATAAATAAAATGGCATATCAAACAAACATTTTTTATGGGAAATGTTTTAATATTTGGAATAATTTTGGTTCAGTTACCGGGGCACTTGGAAAATTCTTGATTCCTGGTACTGTAAATTCTCCAATATTCACACATATGCTATTGAGGAACCAGTTCCCTTGATACACAACATCCTCCAACACCGGGCTCAGACGTTCCAACCAAACCATACCACTCTTCATCTTCACGGGTGGAACTCTGAACACAAACTTTTCTTCCCCGGTTACGGCACCCCTACTGTAATGCTATAGGGTGTCAACCATCAAGGTTTCTGTAGCAAAGTGGCAAAAATGGTGTTCCTTGTACACTGACAATGAAGGAGACCCCTGCAATCTTCAAGTCAATAGCTGTGTTTCTCGAGCATCTCTTCTCACAGGCATTCGACAATCAAAAGCCAACGGTATATGGGTTGTAACCCCTCTTGGAACCTTCCCCCTGTACTGTTGAATCTTGTGGTCAATCCACATGAACCCCTACACAAAGTCTTGTTGCTACACTAAACCCAAAAGTCAGTTTTACTAGTTGCATAATACGCTGTAGCAGCACATCAAATTGAGTTGGCAGCACTATTCAGAGAATATGGCTTTATTAATTTCAACAAAACAGGACGTTACGATGATGCTCTCCGCAGAGTTAAGAACTAGCGTCCTGACAAAATCCCGAAACCCATTGTCATCAAGGCCCTTAGCCCGGTGGTGGACCCAGAGAGTGGTGACAAAGTTCGGTGTATGATTAGAGCTCCGAGAGCAACCTCGAATGTACTCAACTGCCCGCGTCTTCCTTACCACTTTCATCCCGTCTTCAAAACCTGTGCCTCCTAGGAAAATCGCATTGTGAATGTGTGAAGTGATTAAATGTGCGTATGACATTGCACCTAATCACCTGGCCCTTCCACCGGAAGGCGTGCAGGATGTGAGAGCTTTGGCCGTGTCATGGGCATTCGCCACTGGTGTGCCTATTGACGAAATTGTATCGGACTGTAATTGGCGCCATAAAAATACTTTTACAAGCCACTACCTATGGGATGTTGGAACTATTCGTGGTGCCAAAGTGATTGAACATGTGATAGCAGACAGCATTGTGGGCAAGAACTGCTGCAAAATCTACGAAGAAGCCTTTAGTGTTCCAGGTGGATCCATTTCAATCTTCTATAGAATTAAGGTTGGAAAGTTCATCGGGGCACTTGGTTCAGGGTTCAACTGAGCTGCCTTCTTTTGGACAGTGTCAGCAAGACCAAACGGAAGGATTTTCTGATAGAAGTGAAAACTTTATTTTAAAAGATAAAAATAGTTTTTATTTATCGTAAAATACTTACCTTTACTTTCGCTGTGAAGTGATAAACTCTAAAAACGATGGTGGAGGATTAAGTGTGGAAGGGCCAAATAGGAGTTGGCAGAGCGCCACACAGTGGGGTGGTTTAAGTGTTAATTAATTTTGGAGCACGCAGCATCAACATTTACGATTTTTTAAACGTTTTTAATGTTTTGTCTTGATAAATTTAAAGACTTGAAAAATACTATAATTGTGGTGGTAGGAAGCTTCATCTATTATGAACTTCTGGGGGAATCTCTACCAGCAACCTGTACCTAAAATGAAGAGTTACTGGGTCAAACTACAGAATGTAAAACAAAAGTATTCGTAAGAATAAAAATGAAAGTGTAAGAGAGAATGTACGACGGACAATTACATATTTGCAAGAGCTTCCTGCTAAGAAAGTTGATAAAAAGAAAAATTTGTAAAAGCAGTTCATACTTTATTGCTTTGTGAACATAAAATTTACATCGTTTTGTGTTAGTTTTTTGTTGCCATTATATTTTAAACAAAAGTACAACATATGACAATGTTTGAAAGGAGACTTAAGTACAAATTATGACTGCTTTATAATGTACAAATTGCTTTGCTATGTTACAAATTCTTTTTCACATTCAGCTTATTGACTGCATTAACAAATATGAGCATGAAGGACCATTGTCATACCAAATGTAAAAAATCATCTTCCTCGAGAAAATAATTGGCCTGCACTTTGCGTCAATGGCGTCCCTTTACCAAAAAAATGTACACATTTTTTTTACACCACTTGTCACTTTTTATTACTAGAATCGGGGATGAATGAACAATCAATTACCCTTCACCCACAAGAATGGGCCGATAAGATGTTCATTGTAATGTTGAGTCTTCAGTTTTCGTCATTTAACTGAAATTTTTTTTAGAATTACATGAACTTGAAATTATTCATTTATCTAATTACAGACATGAAATTAACTGGAATTCTTGTTAAACTATAAACTAGGCAACATAAAAAATGTGTTTCTCAGGATTCCTTGCTGGGTTTTTTTTTAGCCAAATAATAAAAAAGAATCAACTCCAAATAATTGTGTTCAAGAACAAACAGCTTTACAGACTTCATCTTAAGGCTTAGTTAAGGGTTTGGGAAAAGAATAAGTTTAGCTAATATGCAGCCATTTTAAAACTTAAAATATAAACCTGGTCACTGGGTGTCTTCTTGGGTTTGCAAAAATTACCCGAGAAACAATTATTTTTTACAGCCCAGCTACGATTATTAAGAAAGTTCTGAATTCCTTTAGTTTTTCACGCTTGTGTTGCTAGCTGACGTCAAAACTATAATAAAAATGTGAAATTGAAATTGATTCCGATTTTTAAATACTAGCTCCAGGACAAAATGAACTTAAATCTTTCCGAAATCGTGTCATGATGAGTTTAGTGTAAAGGATTAAAATAAATTCAGATGCAAACTGCCTTTTGGACTTAATGTCAGATTGCCTGAGTGAGAATTGACCGCTCAGCCATGTCAGTATCAAAGGTCGAAGGTTCAATTCCCATTCAAGCAGTTTGACATTTAAGTCCAAAACACAATGGAAAGAGGTTTGCATCTGTATTTATTTATAACTTGTCGAACCCACTTGGCTTTTCATCCTGTTATTGGTGTAAAGAGGTGGCCTAATGGTAAAAAAAAAACCTCAATCCTACCACTCGTCTTTTAAATATTCTGTTAATACTAAATAGGTTTTACATGTGTGTATGGAAACAACGGCTTAATGCAATCAGTTGATTTCGTATTTATTACCCTAATGGGATGAAATCTTCACATTTCTATTGTAGTTAAACCTACCTAGCATTGTAAATGTGCAAAAACCGTACAGAACCCCAAAATAAGAAAAAAATCAATCAATTAGTATTTGAAATGAACATCGTTAATCATTTTGAATTTAAGGATGAGAAGACGTTAGACATGGCGCTAGGACGTCTTTGATAATTTCTTCAGTCGTAATACTTGAGGCAACCGATTGACAGAAAGTTCTTACAAAACCACTCCTTTCTCCATCACACCTCCCACCCGCAGTGCCCCACTTGAATCGTAATAAAACTATGTGTATACTGGCTATAATATCTAGCATTTGCATTGTTTAAATGCGAACACATACACACAGACGAGAATACATCTAGTCGTCGAATTGCTACATGATGAATACGCAGACGCAGCTGTAAGATGGGAGAAGGCAGTGCAATGGGAATGATTGTTAATGCAATGCGTGAAGCATATCCAAAGCTCTTCAGTCAAATGTTAACTCAGAAAAAGGCATGCCACGTCAACAAAATTTTGAGCCTGTGGCAGCAACTGTGATTCCGTATAGCATGAATTTTAACTTTACGTCTAAGAACTGCAGATGCCGTAAAACTTTTCTTCTACATGAATTAAAAAAAAAAAGGCCTCTTTCACATTCATGGCCCAATCTTAAGCAATTTCCAGTTGTAGTTTTAAAATAAACGACTAACAGAGACATCACTATTGATTATTCATACTTACAATAAGTTTGAACTTAATACATTTAAATGTGAACAGCGTCCACGTTCAACCACCAGCATGGAGAATGGGGATAGATAATCCAAAGTCCTGCTGAATTTCTTTACACAATGGAAGTCTAAGCGATCACTTGGGAAACCCAACCATTTGCTGCGCAGTTTAGGTCTGTATTTCCTCATTTTATATGCTGGATATGTACTAAAGGAGCAGATTTCTTTTTCTTTTTTCACGGACAATGCTAAGTCTCACTCACTTTGACTATTTCTGTCCCAGGGCTTGGGGGAATTTGACATTAAATTGCATAAAAAAAATACCGGGACGTGTAAAAGAAGAAATATAGTAACTAACAACACCATTTCTGCCCAGCTGTTACTTAATAGCACATGAGAGAGTAGGGAATATCTCAGACTATGTATTGCAGACTGGAGCACCTGTTGGGAGTCGAGAATTTTCCAAATGCCCCAGTAACCGAACCAAAATTGCCCCAAATATTATAAACAGTGCCCCAGAACAGTTAAAAGCTATTCAAAAAGGTGTTTGTTTCTTTTACTATTTTATTTATTTGGCAGCATTTCTCTAAGCCCATTATGAAAATTGGAGACAAATAAAAACTACAAGACTTTTTTTTCCACTTTTAGTCCAATGAAACCAAGTTTTGCCTCAATTTTTTTTTTAATTCGCCATGCCCCATTGTAACCAGTCACAGAGGAACATTGGATGCGCACCAAGAAAACTACCAATCAGTAATTTCGCTGGTAACAAAAGAAACCCTTTCGGCCAGAAACTTTTTCTTGATGTTACTTTTTACAGCTTCAATAGATTCACCTGTTCATTAAAAGTTAATTATTTTTTAAGGAAGAGTTGGTTTTTGTTAAATTGAAAATACAAAACCTAGCAGAGTATTAGGTTCTGGATTCAGTCCAGGCCTCAGCCTATCCCTGTGCATTCGGGAAAAGAAAGGCCACGGAAATGTGCTCGTGCTCATGTTAATTGTGGCAAGTAAAAGATCCTAGGTGTTTCCTACCAGAATTCTCTGGCCCGAGGTAACCGCTTAGCAGTTGCAAAGGACGCTGAGCTTAGTATCCTCTCACCCGCTTTTTTCAAATATTTAGTTCCCAAAAAAGCTGCACAAATTAAATCATTTAAAATGGCCACATTCTGATTGAGGGAAAAAAGCATTAACTCACAAGTGCATGTACTGCTGCAGCAAATTCTACGTTTTTAAACAATCAGTACCAGAAGTACATAATTGTGTACATTTTTTTTTATCTTCACTGTCAGCATTTCAAACAAAACTTTTAAAGAAAAAAAAAACATTGCAAAAAATTAGGTAATTCTGAACAACACAATACTCGTCTGAACGAGACAGATGTGGTCCAATAAATCCGATTTCTTTGACTTTAGTTTATGTGAAGGATATTTCAAATTTTCACATTAAATTTATAGAGCAGAAGCCATGAACATCACACTCACTGAGGAGCTCTCCAGTGGCGATCTAAGATATCCTGAAGAGGGGTGTGCTGCTACGTGCCAGTCTAACGCCAGCTACGGTCTGCACAGCATTGCAAGCTTCCTCAGTGCGGTGTTTGCCACAGCCATTGCAACTTTTACATTTTTAGCCTTCTTCTACTGCCTTTTCCATGCTTGTAGATAAGCTTAGGCCATAAAACAAACACTCTAGTCAAAATATTCATTCAGCAGCCAACAAACATGAGGACTAATTAACACACACCAACTCCCCACAATGACACCTGAATACTACCTAAACAGCTACGCCCTTTCATTTGCAGTTGGTTTCACATTGTTTTAATTTCTTTCAATACCTTTCTGCACCCTTAAACTCTTTTTGAAGAATTCTCAATTCTAAAGGGATTCCCGGAGAAAATAAAGTGACCCCTCCTCAGGAAAGAAGTGAAAAACTTTCAACAGTTCTTCTTGCTTGTCATTCAGGGGTAAGTAAACAAACAATTTTAAAAGTCAACGCAAAAATTTATACGGCAATATTTTTTTTATACACGCATAACACAAAAACAATATTTAAAAAAAATTTACTTTTTAGTGCTGAAGGGGTACAGCAGGGAGGTGCGCTCGCACCCAGCGCCTGCCACCTAAATCCACCACTGGAGCTCGCATCTGAGCACCACTTGTAAGCGATACACAGAGTGGCATTTTTAGTCAAGCAAGTGCTGTGTGGGCCGATTTCGTAAGCCTGAAAATGTGCGACTTTTTGGATTTGTTGGCAGCTGTTGCTATTTCCAGCAAGCGTTACCTTTTCTTTACTGATATTATACAATCTTAATATAAGTTTCACAGCGTAAGGGATTGGCCATTTACCAGTTTTTGCTTGGCTAGTGTCTGGGTGGCGTTACTTACGTGTGCTTACCACACGAAAGAAACCCATGACCAGTCAACGTAACGTGTGAAAAGCTACGACTTGACAAGGCCGGCAGTTACCTCTACCAAGATGGCTGCTAGCCCTTAGTCGCTAGGCAATGGATATATTTTCGCCTTAATGCAGCTCCTCGATACAAATATGAAAAACCGAATGTTTCCAAAAATAATTGAAGTGTGAATTTCACATTAAAACAACTAAACTTGGTACAGCAAAGCAACCTTTTCCAAGCCAATTGGAACAAAATTGCAAACATTAGGCCATTAAAAAAAGAAAACTTGGTTCTCAGGCCCTCCCGTACCGATTTTTTTACTTAAAATAAAAAGAAACGACGTGACAAAAATAGCCCTTAGCGAGAAATTGAAATATAAAATTACCATTCTTGTTGTTAAATAATTGTGTGGACACATGGTACGAAGCATTACGAGGCAGTATTCTTTATTTTACCCGAACTAGAAAATTATTCCCCAAAATGTATGGAAAATAGGGTCGAAAAATAAATTTCGCCCGCCCGCACGGATTTCTTGAGAAAAATGCCCGAGAACCAACTTTCTTTTTTTAAGTGGCTTTATCGTTTCTGAAACGGACATATGCAAACAAAACAGGACAAATATACGCACACAAAATCCCATTTCAGTCACGTATGGGCCTTCCTACACTTGACCAAAATAGTCAATATCAGGTTTGACTGAAATCTGACTCTTCTGGACCATTTAACAAATTATTTTAATCCACACCAAAAGCATACATACCCAAATTACCATTTCATTCCATACAAACAATGATATGTCTGTGCCATTGCACCTGCAGATCCTTTTTGTCTCTTGCAAACCTTATGTTGCGTATATACCATGCACTTCAGTTTACGTATGTACAATGCCGTTAGTTATTGTACTGTACAGTGTAGTTACACAAAGTTGCAATTTACGCCACAAACTAAATGAAACATTACAGTTTGCAAGATATGATATGCAAAATACGATATGTAACCAAACTTAAACATACATAACTTGTAAATAACTCAATTAAGACTAAATTCACCATTAATTAGAAAGAAATCTTTGCAAGCTCAATGAATCAAACTCCAATGCAAATACTTCTATGTATGACATTTTGTTTAAACAAACAAGATTAAGTTCAATTTGGTATTAAAGAAACTCCTACGTTCAGTTTAAATTTCTTAATTTTCTTTTGCGACAGCGTTACGTCCAGTACATACTCGTTTGGAGTTTGCAACCATCATAAATTAGTTACGTTGCCTTTCAGACCCGTTAGGCAGCCTGAGTGTGGAAATGACTCAACATTTGAAGCCAACGGCCGAAGACCTACTGCTCGGTTATGTCGACAACCTATTCCGTGTCAGTATATCTCAGCGTAGTGCTTCGGCCTTTGGTCTTAAAGGTGAAGGTTTAATTCCCTGCTCATGCAATCTGACAAATTTAAGTTCAAACAGCAGTGGAAAGTGGTTTGCAGTATCTATTTAGCATTAACTGAACCCATATGGCTTTCCATCCTGTAATTTCAATCATGATGTTTCATTTAGATTTTCAAATACCAGGACTTGCACACGATACCTCCTCTTATTTAAAAGGAAAAGCTGCAATGGAAAGGAAAATGCAGCTAAAACACACTTTCAAAACAGTTAACACACATAGCCCTTAAAACACCGAAATACAATCCAGTGCTGGGAATCAATTACACACAGTACTGAATAAGTATATATTTTGTAAACAAGGCTTGTTTTAGGAGCCCATTTGCACCATTGGTCCCAATATGTTGCGTACTATACTTTTCGTCAAATTAATAAACAGCAAGGTTTCAAAAAAAGGCATTTAAAACATACAAAGTTTTTAATAAAAACATTCAACTACAATGTACAATAATTACAGCCAGAACTAAATAAAACACAAACGTGCATACACCTGTGCAACGTAATATTTAATACAACTTAATATAACATGATATCATTGATATGCTGTACACGTTCTATAATTACTGCCGCAAACTAACTTAAGCTTAGTTTAAGGATGTAAGCGACCGCGTTAATAACAGTTATGTTTTACAAATGTAACAAATGTTACATAAACTAAATCGAATAAACTCATTTTTTATACTGTAGACTTGTACAGAAGTTGTATTGTCACAACATGGTATACAGTAAACCCCCTTTACAATGAATAACTTCGTGCAACAAAACCTCTTTACAGTGAATTGTGAGTGAAGTAATGAAGTAGTTCAATTCATTTTTTCACACTTTTTGCAAAAAGTAGTTCTACTGAGAGGACGCAGTGCAGACTGAAGTTTTTAAAGACTAATCCTTGAAGGATTACCAGGAAGTTTTTTTTCCCATAATTTATCCGTGTAAAAATTTATCTCCAACTACGTATCGACTACCACGGGAATTCGGGAAGATACGTGTAAACCTCTGAAGTAATGAACTGTACCTACATTTTGATTGTACTGCGAGGGACAGTGTGAAAATATTACAAAATTTAACTGTAGTTTTATACTGGTTCCATAAAAACAATTTAGGGTTTTGGTTCGGGGTTGCCTTTTTCACTGTCAGATGAATTCTGTGATTTCTTCATCACTACCATGTTTCATGAACTGGTTCTGTATCAGGGTGGTTCATTATATGTGAATTGACCTCTACATTATTGAAACTTTTTACAGAAATGATAGTTATGCAGAGGTTCTTTAAGGGATTTCCACCGTTTCAACAGAAAGTGGCCAACTAAACAGGTAAAAAGTGTGTCTGGAGGAATTCCATCTTCCGAGTTTCGTTATATCGAGAATCTACTTACTGTATTCTTGTTATATATTTGGAAACTGAGGTACACACTTAGCTTGTACTGCAAAATGAAATGCAATGAATAAATACTGCAACAATGCCGCACTAATATGACGTTGTAGTGCTGTGTTTCCGTTGTGGTATAATTACCTAAATGCCAATACTGATACTTTTACAGTCTATTAATTAAATGTGATCTACCCCCTAAGGTTTGATACACACACTAAAGTAACACTCCAATTCCGTGAAAACACATTTACTTTGGTTGGATTTTTCCACAGTGCAAGAAATTGCTTTCCATCTGGACATTGTTGAAAATAATAACACTCGTATTTTTAATGAATCTTTCGTTGTCTTCTCCAAATAAAAATTATAGTCCCTGCATCCTCATCATCACCACTTTTGCAAAGACGACGAAAGCATTACCGAAAATTCAAGTGCCAACAGTTTCATACTAACCAGGTAGAAAGTAATATTATGCAGATCATATAATACGGAAAGACAGCAAGCATACATGTTAGTGCAACAAAAAGGTTTCACCTTACAGTACGGTATCATGAGTTTATTTAAACAGGTAGTTATAACAATATATTAAAAATATTAAAAAAAACAAAACAAAAAAAAAACATTAGAAGCGAGATTTCTATCTCCGATGCACTTTACAAGCCTTTCTTAAAATTGGTGTTTTACTGTACATGCTGCTAGACTAGCCGGGTCATTCTCAATACTTGTGCTTAAACATTACATACATATATATTCTATTCTTCAACTACCAGTAGTAGTCATTTATACACAATGATGATATGCAAATGTTAGTTATCATACAATATTACGACCTTACAAACCTAGCACAATTCCATACCCGCAATAAATCTTTCAGTACGTTACTGCCACAAAATTGACCTATTTTCCAAAAAAGAGGAAAATCTTCGACTCTTGTTAAACGATGCATGATATGCTTTTCTGATTTTAAAAATGTGCTGAATTGCAATGAAAATTAACAAATGGGAGCTGAAAACTTAAAAAGACGAGCTACCGGCTGACTGCTAGATTTAGTCCGGAAAAGTTGTGGGGAACATACACTGGAGGTCGATTTACAAATAATTACTGCATTTCAAGATTAAAGTATTAGTTCTCTTTTTCAATGGCAAGCATCATGTGCCATAATCACAATTTTATTTGTAATTCACCAACTATAAAATTAACTTTTCCTTTAGAAAAACAGCAACAAAACTGTTTTGCAGCTATTAAAAACTACTAAAACAGTAGCTATCCATACAAATTAACCATAGTTTCAAAAAATGCATTGTTATTGTACATTCCAAATGCTTTACCTCCTAAAAAAACATGTTATCAAATACTCAGTGCGTTTAAATGCGACACTAAAATCAACTCATAAATTCAGGGGTCATCTTGCATCCATTGTTGAAATGTAGCCAAATACTTATTTGTGTAAATTCCACATCACTTACATAACTAATTTTTTGTTACTGTGCTTATACTCCGTAAAGATCGGAATCAGCATCAACATTTACCAGTATTTTTGTCGTACTGGCACAATGAACAGCTGCCAATGCCAACATTTCTGTGGATGAGGCTTTGACTCTATTAGGGTATATGTGAATACCTCGCTACCCATTCTAGACTAACTTGCGGTTTGGAATTTTTATTTTCCGAAAAGTTTAGGGCATCAATTTTTAAGACAATGAAACTAAAATAGTTTTGTTGCAAATGTTTTGCAGTTATTTGCTACCAAACCGAGGTTACCAAATTCGTTACCAGTGGTTTGTTTAGCATCAACATTACATTGGAGCATTGGAACAGAGCAAAGCATGCCAGGGAAAGGCAGTGGGGTACATGCACTACATCAAGGGATTCTCTTCGTGAGTGAAAACCCCGAATATTCGAAGGAAATCACTCTTTACTACGTAGAGCATGGCAGTGTGCTGCCTATCCGCTGACCGCTTTTTGGCCCCGCCGCCCCCACCGTACTTTCTTTATCTGCATGATTGGGTTGATGGAAACTCAGGTTGTGCTGGTACCACTATCGGCTGCTAAGCCATTTGTATCGGATCGTATCAGTTAAAATTGCAGACAATAGCATCAGGATCACTTTTTTCCTGTAAGATCTCCAATGGTGCGAGTTTCAAATATCTTTATTATTTTTTTTATTATTTACTGCTCTGAAAACTTCTGAGCCTCAAATGCGTTATTTCATCTATTACACTGACAATAGTATAGTTTTTGGGTGCTGCGTAACAAACTTTAGAATTATTGCATTTGCAAATACTTTAATCAGTAGCGATTGACAAGGTGTGGTTTGGATACCAGAAATGTTGGTATCAGATTGTTATTGGGTAGACTAGTATCGGTGTCGAACTGATATCAGTAAAAGCACGAATTTATAGGGTTTGACAAAAGTGGTACTGACACAGCCTTAATAGAAACCTGTAAAGGCCGATCCCTAATATTCCGACTAACTTTCAAACTCTATTGCTGACAACTTCACCACTACTTTTTAATGAGAAACAGAAAGTTATAAATTTTACAGTTTATCTTGTATTTTGGACTCGTTACAGTACTGTCCATGGTGTCCCAGGCTCTCAACATGGTGGAAAACAAATGCTTTCCCTATCTTGGGCAATGTAAATTCCAAAAGTATTCCAAAATTATCAAATCAGGTTACCAGTGCTTTAAAAAAACTATGTACGACAGATGAAAAAAAAAACACACTGAGGCTGAAAATTCTATGTGAAACTTAACCAATTTTCAAAAAATGTTTTAAAAATCCAATGCGTAACCAATTACAGTCAAAAGTATGAATGTACAGTACTCATTTAGGGACAGCTTGTCGTCTTCTTGAAATTCTGCCAACTGAAAGTGTACATCCAATATGGTTCGAAAGTTGTACAAAAATTAATTTTTGTCGAAAACTCATGAACTACGTGCTGGAATGCAAGGCTTGGAGTGTAAATTGGCCCCGCATTTATGAATATTTTGACCCCTGAACTCTTTTCAAGCAAATCTTGCCTAAAACATCAATGTTATACATCAATGCACTTATTTTTTTTATAGACAATCATTAACCAAACACAAAATGTATCACATCGATACTGCTGCGGTTGTATATTAGAAGTACAAAAACTGCATGCTTTGGCATTACACAGGCTAAAAAGCACAGACTATATCATGACATACTTTCTACAAATTCTTCAACAATACTGATCAATCATTTTCTAAGCAATAGAAGAAACGACTTACCAAGTTCTGACAGCAAAAGTTGCAGCAGAACGAGGCAAGGATTGCTTGAAAGTTTGAATCCGTCCAATTTTAATGCAGAAGAGTGCCCTCGCCCCTTCCTTATTTATCATATGACTTTACAAAAATTAAAGATTAACGGTATACAATAGAACCTCGATTATGGGAACCCCGATAATCCAAACACCTCGGTTATCCGAATGCCCATTCTCGAGAAAATTTCACAAATTTAACAGCTTCAGACAAGAACGAGTTTATTCTCTTGTTGGTTGTTTCTGGAAGCAATTTGATTTCAAGTCTTGTAATCTTCTTGCCGGTTAAAGAACACTTCCCCAACACTAAATTCCCCTCAAATAAAGCACTCCTTGATTCATATCACCTCGAATAACAGAGGTTCTACAATAAAATAAATAGAAGCTCAATTTCTACACTACCAGACCTTTTTGTGAGCTCAAATTAAATATAATAAATAGTTTAAATTTTACTAATAAAAGAGCCATGCCATAATGTAAAGTCATACTTAACACTCTTCTGCACTGACAAATGTTTTCAAATTTTAAAGTAGTAAGTCTATTGCCAGAAACAGCCTTACTGTGGAAAACGGCTGTCCACTCCATTACCCCATGTCACATCCATGAAGGTAACACGCCAATGTAGAAAAAAACTGTAATGCTACCACACATGCCTGAAAACTTGACTGCGTACAAAAAAAAGCTCAACGTTTTCACTAACTGGTTTGTATGGTCAATGAGCAGGAATGATATACCAAGATTCAGATGGCAAATATTTACAATACAAAAACTAAGTCTACATAATTTCATCTTCTGAAGCCCCTGCATAACTGTAGGGTCAGTAACAAAAACAAATACTTGAAAATGAACAACAATTAATCTAACATGCAGCCCATAGACTTTGCAGAAAAGTTACAATAAGTTTGTTTTTGGTTTGGGTTTGTCTTCAAAACATGGAAAATACTGACGACGTTTTAACAGGGTTCGCACAGGGCCTTGAAAACCTTAATAAGTACCTGAAAGAGTTTGAATTTTTAGCTGAAGACTGCAAGGGGTGGGGAAAGCCTGGAATTTTCGTAATACCGTAAATCGTGTATTAAAAGCCCAGTTGAAGCTAAAGCCCACCCCCTAAAATGCTGTAAAGTCAAAATCATGAAATAGTGGAGTTAAAGCCCACCCCTCAAATTTGCATTTTTCTACGAAAAATTACCTGAAAGTTATATGATGTGATGCTTGCTATGTTTACTGGCCCCTTCTCCCTCTCTGTAGTAATAGTGGACTCTTCCATTAGCTCCTAGTACCTGCACAAGTCATCTCTCATTTACGCCTCCTCCCTTCTTCACAGCAATTCAAAGGATGTAAAAATTGGTCTTTCAGAGATCGTTCAAAAGCTTCTAATTTTCTGTAATAGATGTCCAGAAAGGTTAGAAAATTGATAATGCTTGATTTAAAGCCCACCCCCTATTTTTTGCCAAATTAACTGCATAAGCCCATGGGTGTTTAATCCACAATTTACGGTATCTCACTTTTATACACAATAGTGCCGGAATCTTATTGGAGAACTGCCTATGAACAACAACACAGGAACATATGCTATCACAAAATAGTCAGTATCAACCTCAGGATGAGAGATGTGAACTACTGGGGTGCCCATGTTGATATTAACTTTGGTGAAAATAAGTAAGAACATCCTTGATATGTTGAAAGTCCTTGAAAGTCATAATAGCACTTGAAATTTAATTTTCCCAAGCTCGGCGAACCCTGTTTTCGATTCTCGAAATGCTACACAATAAGCAACAAAGCATGATCAACGTGCCGGTAACTAAACTGTGGTGAGAGTTCATACTTTTAGCGTGCAGATTTGTTAAGAGATCACTTCTGTACGAAATTGTAAAAATGAGGAGTAAAGTAAACCAAACGGAATTGTAGTCCGAAACCAAAGTCTTCCATTGCTAGAGAACGAGAGAAATCATGAAAGTCTACCGGAATAGCAGCTAATTAATTTATACGTTTTTTTTTTCTCTTTTAATTATCGCTCTGGCACAACAATAAAGCCTAGTTCAGAATTTCATTTTTATCTTCAGTGTTACTGTTCAGATGCAGGTCACTGACTGAATGATACAGTTCATATATGGTCACCTGACTTAAAATTTTACTTCACACAAAGAAATCAGAAATGTGCTAGACATTACAGTAGTTGCCTTTCGACACCAGTTTATATTGGTTTTGACAATGTTTCTTCAGCAAGAAAATTGTTTTAGTCCTTGAATGTACAAGCTTCCGCAGACATCATTCTTGGTTAACAATAAAATCAAGATAAAGTAACAATTTTGCAATAGCAACATTAAACTGCACCTTCCAAACACTGTTTGATTTGGAACCAAAAATTCACTTCAATATCCGCTGGCCTCTCCAGATGATATTGCAAACGTGTCCAAATTCAATGACAATGCCTTCATGCAATCACTTCAGCAGGAAGGAAATTAACTGCACCTTACGACTTCTATTTTTCAATGGTCACTTGCATTACACGTGAACGAGTCATCCTCGGTGAGAGAATCCAACACAATCCTCTCCATTAGTGGAAAAAACTGATACGTGTTAGTACATTTCAACATTTTCTAATACATCGTAAACACAAGAACTCAATGCTCAAAAAGGCCTTTCATTAACAATACCAAAAAGTTATTAAAGCTGATAAAAAAAAAAATCAAAAATAAATTTCTCATAAAAATTTAAAATCTTTTTTGTTTGGGTTTCACGCCAAACATTTGTTAATATGTAAAAAAAAAAAATCTTTAAAACTTCAATACTTGTAGTAACAGCACAAGTATATCATCATCACGAGTAAATATTTGCCACCTAATCGTCATTTACACAACAGATATGATGATAAAATGCATTACTTTACAAAATTACAAGATCAGGCAGGAAATGGAAAACCAAAGCTGCACCCTTTTTCTTTTACAGAACTCTTAGGGAGCAAATTCACAGCTGTTAAACGCTGCATCTCGTTGGCCGCAAACGAAGCCCCGTTTCAGCTTCTTTCAACGGACCAGCATTTTTCCAGTTGGTGACGCCATCCACCAGAGAAAAAAACTGCAAGTTCCTTGCTTTAATGCAAGAGCTATGTCTATCTTCACGCAAAAAGGCCAAGTCGGTTCACTTTGGCGGAGAGAAACGTATGAAGAATGAAGACCATAGGTTTAGGCGAGGAATGCAGGTCTAATTCCTAAAATACAATAAACAAATAGAAAAGTTAATATGACCGTGCATTTTAAAAATTCTCTACTCTCTCCTGTCTTGTAGCTCATTCTTTACTTAATTTAAAGTACAATTATTTTGTTTGTGCGTTGTGTGGAATAGTCAACCCCCTCACACGAAATTCAAAATAGCCGATTTGGATTATTATTACTTTTTTTTTACAAACGAACAAAAGTCACCAGAAAAACGCACACTTTCACAACAGAAGACACTCACACTGTCTAGCAAATTTTCGATAGTTTACTACTATCTTCCTCAGGCCTTAAAGTTAGTTTGGACTCTGTTTACATCCCTGTTGTTTTCACCGTTGTCGTCTGCTCGTTCGTTGCCATGCTCGAAACTTGGTGCGTTGCATAGCCTCCCGATTTTTGCAGGCCCACCACGCGAGTTGTGTAGCCTCCCGATTTGTCCAGGCCGATCCAGCGAGCTTGCCACGTGAAGTCCCCACCCTTTTTACCCCTTTGAGTGCTGCATTCAGGCTTCAATTTGTTTTGCCGAGAACTAGAAAAAACTAGCAACAATTACGCCTTATAGCTGCCTTAAAGACAAAAAAGCTATAAGGGCATGAAACCTGTATTGTTTTTCCATAAACGAATTAGCTTCACATCTCGCTTTCAGTTTACTGAAATTGGCTGGAAGTTTTTGTTGGGACCAATAGAAGAGCTGGTTATTAAAAACAAACGATGTCATAGCAGCTGCATTTGGGAGTGCGCGTCGTCTCTAAAGGGTTAACCCACAGAAAGATGATTAGGGCAGCAGTGAACTTGAAGAGAGGAACAACGAAATATCTTAAAAGAATTCTCTGATTGCAACTCTAAAAGATGAGGCTAGGACAAAAGACACACAAATCGCTGCAATAAGTAGGTTGAGAAGTGGGCATATCAGTGGTTTGTGAAGGGCTGATTTGCCAGCACGACTCTGGAGTTACAACATTCGAGCGTTGTGTACGTTAGTTGTAGGGTAAGATCTTCACTGTTGGCTTAATTCCAACTTACATTTACAGAAATACTTGTCATGTAAGGTAGATAAATATTTCATAAGCCACAGTTTTTAAAAACAACTTTGCCAACGGAGTGAACAAGCTGGCAAGTAACAATGTAGCAAATTACTAGTAGATACAAATCCCAGATAATTAAGTTTACTTCAGCAACACAATGTATTGCACTGTTCTTTTTAATGCATTTTTATGTATTTTTACGTATTTACCGTAATGCATTTGGCAGCCGGATATACAATTTTCTTGCAAATAAAAAAAATCAAGAAAATCTCCAAACTCACAACTGGTTTGCAGATGCTCTTTAACACATGACAGCACGAGTAGTCATAAATGGCTACAGTAACATTAAGGTATATTTTTGGTTTTTCTTTATTTTTTATCTAGTTGGTATAACTTACTTGTTCACCGTCATCTCCACCAAAGTCTAACCATAACATGCGATGGCCGTCATCAGCGGACATCCGTAAACGCTCATAAGGGTAATGCCAAAGAACTCGGGAACGACGGCCGTCATCTAACCGCTGGACGTCACGTAACATAAACCCACTGTCGTAGTGGAGAACTAATTCTGTCTCCTGCCCATTCCATGTACATGCTGGAAATAAATTTGAAAAAAAATCAAATCAAATATTATTCCACCCAATTAAATATTGTGCAATCTCATATTACTTTAACCCATTAAGGACAGCATTTGGGCTTTTAAAATAAACATACAGAAAAAAAATCATAACTTCTCCCCCACTTGAGGTAAGGGAATGAAACCTGTGTCATTTTTTTTCTTAATGAACTGGCCCAATTTAGTTTTACTGGAATTGGCTGAAGGTTTTCGATCTGATCAACAGAAAAATTGCTTATTTAAAATGATGAGTATACAGCGGGCGCATTTTAATAGCATCGTGGCACAAAGCATATGTATGATATAATTTACATTTATCTTGAAACAGTAACAGTAAGTCAATGACAGTGCTTAATTCAGGTGGGATTTAGAACTCGGGGCAAATCTTCGGTGAATTCTTGCAAGAAACTGTTCCTTCTTCAAGCCTCTCCAACGCACTACAAGAGTTTACTATTATTTCATGACTAGAGAAAGCCCATGCCATGCACGGGGCCAGTCATGAATTAAGTTACGGACATATTTCCCGGGACACTTTCCCGGCACTGTTCCCGACGACTTGTAGGATTGATCGCCTACTCATGCCTGCCTCCTCTTTCAATGCAGGTAGGATGGGAGAGCGCATTTGCAATGCGGACGCGAGGAGTGGAGAAGTGATTCGGCCCGACGACTTGTCAGATTGAACCTTTATTGAGTTGATGACCACTCATGCCTGCCTCCTGTTTCCATACACGTAGAGTGGGAGAGTGCATTTTCAATGCGGGAGTGAGGAGGGGAGAAGTGGTTTTCCTTTTAGCCTTTCCTTTTGCACTCGGAAAAGGCCTTTTGCTTTGGCCTTCCTTTTAGCCTGCATCCAGGATTATAATGTAGATGTGAGGAACGAGAAAGACATTATATACTGTATGTACACACCAATTTGAAAGTCGCGCTCCTCTCAGTTGGCAATGGATGCTTCGTTTTCATCCTAGCAGGCCTTTGAATATTGCCTTAGCCGCTTATCCCATTTTATTAGAAGCGGAACAAAAGAGTTTCTTAGCTTGTACTGGGGTCAGTATGTCAGTATTCACAATGACTGTTGAATCCATTACGTTTCCAATTCATTTCAAGCTTACGACATGCATTTTTATATCCTATTTATGAATGGAGTTTCGTAAATCAATAAAATTGTTACTCTCTCTAATATCAAACTTAATCAGAAATCAAATATTTAGGAAAATTAATCAGAGATTAATGTACACCTAAAAGACTTGACACATAAAACGTTAACTAAAAGCACATTTTTCAAATAATGGTTGAAGACCATTGAAAGACATTAAATCAAAATCCAACTGTACAAGTCCTCACAGCTTTTTTAGTTGGACCAGACCAAGTATGAAAAAGCACACACCCACAAACTAATTCTCACTTGTGCATCACTACCAGAAAACTGGCAGCAAAAAGCAACAAATGCTTTCATAGTCAAGATGTAAATTCAACAGAAATAAATTAACGATGCGTAAACTTTTAAAGCAAACACTAAGATTCAAACACAAAACTACACCTGAGAACGCTGCAATCAGATCGTGAATCTTTGTCGCACTACATCGACGTTGTTTGCATTTGAATGTATGTTTTATTGTGCAAATATATGTGGCTTGTGCAAACGAAGACACTATTAATAATTAACCAATTAACTTTAAACCCCCGGCTGATGTCATTTGTGGAGCAGTTAATAGGCCTCTAACACACCTTTGTCACGTTAACGCGTGCAACAACACACTCACCCAGTTGCACAATTTTTAATTAAAATTTTGGCCGCATGCAGTTTGAATGATTTATAATGTCATAAAACATTCTTGGTCAAAATAGTAATTATACATGAAAGGGCTTCCGATTTCACAACGATGCAGAAGGTATAATACCAACGACACGTGATTAATAAATCAGTTCCTCCAGGACCACATTGGTTAACTTAGCAATTTATCACAAAGATATAGTCATACAGAGTACCATACGTTACACGGGGGAATCCAGGAAACCAGTCGCAGTAAGGTTGGGTTGAGCAATGAATGGCATTTAATTGCCTACTGCAATTAAAAAGTAACACAGTAACTAAGTTAAACTAAAAACGTCATAACAATATTTAAAAAAATTAAATCAGTAGTTGATCGTTTAGTTTACTGATAAAGTAGTTATATTTATTGTTACAATTTTGTCACACATTTAATTTGGTTTGAGGTCCATGTGAATTTTTAAAAGTAGCTGGTTGTTATTTTCAAAGATTTAAAAAAACTTGTGGAGAAGTACATGCGGGGGAATCCCTTCTAGTTTGCGTAAGTTGGTGGCGTTTCAGCTTCTTGTTCGATGGCTGCTACTTGTGGTACTTCCTGGCTACGGTAAGAAAGCCAAATCCCACGAATTGCGCAAGCTGGAAATGACAATGCCGCACTTGCTTCTCCTCAAATATTTTTAATGTTTGAAAATAATAAGTAATAGCTTGTTGAAAATTCTCATGGACCGTAAATCTAATTAACCATGCGACAGCTTAGTAGGTTCACGTTTTTATATTTTCTGACGGTATTTTGCTTATTGCAGGTTGGAGCTTTTCCCCTGAAAATTTAGTTATGGAAACCGGAAGAACTAATATTTAAGACTAAGGAAAATAATTCAACAGAAAATTTTAACAAATCATGAACTACCATTTTTTCAGTTCAAATTGTTATCTCAAATTTAAAAAAAAAACACCTAGCGCTCACAATCATCACTGAAAACCACAAATAACAGTGCAGAGTGAATCACGGTCGAATCTGACACTCTGATATGACTGTGGTGCAAAAGGCATACATACATATTAATGTGCCAGCTGCTGGTATCAGCCTACTGGCATTTCATATACAACTGACCATCTAGGAAAATGTCAGAAGCAACTGATTATCTATTTTTTTTTACTGAAACACACTCCCTTAATTACCTGATAATGCTCCTGGTACACTCTAACGCATAGCTCTAAAAATCACATATTCAGCATATTCTTCACTACTGGCAGAGAACAATAAATACTTTATACTGCTTTTGTTTAAAGAGTTAGATGTAGCGCTCCGCGGTCAATTTAGCTATTGATAATTGTCACCTGATTAATGAACATAGAAAAACCTATTCGAAAAGCCATTGCTTTTCATACATGTAAAAACATTGGCTAACTACTCAATTCTTCGAAGATCGTGCAAAATACCATCAATACGGCATGAAACAGTCGAGCCAGGGAACGCAACAACACCACACCACTAAAACCCAAAATTTACCAAGCTAGAAGCAAGCCACTTCCACCTTCGTAAGAAATCTAGCAATGCAACTTATTCCGAAATCTGTTACTGTACAAAAACATACACAATGAACCTTTCCGTTCTGCTTTTACAGCAATTTCTAACAAACTTTCATGACCAACTGGAGACACCATTAGTAAAGCAAGAAGGACACAAATCCAACCCAACAACGACTGACCGGAAGTGCCATTGTAGCCGCTACTTCCTCTAATGTACTGTCTTACAACCACTTAAATATTTCTGCTTTAATGCCACAAAATCTGTCTTGTACCTATAGTATTGATTACTACACTTTTCGTTTCTACATTTTCACAAGAGAGGATTTTTACAACAGCGACAGTGAAACCATGTAGTAACACAATTCTTTAAGAAAAAGAACAGTATTCAAGTTAATTATCATTAATTTTCCCGTGCTACTGATTTGTAACTAGACGTGTCAACGTTTGCATAGGTCTGCTTTTTTTTTTTATCTCACCACAAGTTGATCAACGTGAAACAATAAATCCTAAGATAAAGGGTTTCATGCACCAGTTAGCATTACCGAGGGAAATTGTAAGAGCACAAGACACACTAACTTGACAAAGAAAGAAAAAAACATGCCCTGGTTGGGACTCAAACCCACAACTTTAGACTTAATAGAAGGACCTGCATTTAAGTTTCAGACTAGACAGATTGCATTTCTTTCTCCAGTTAGTGTGAGGGTTGATTTTCTTCCCCTTCTGGTGGCGCAAAACGGGAGAAAGAAAAAACGAGTTTGTTGATTAAAACCCCCCATCACGTCATATCAATGAACCAGTCCTTAGTAAAGGCTTACCAAGTCTTAGCTATATTTATTATACCATTTTCACTGTTGTGCTATTATATTTTCTTTACCCCGATAAGTTATCGGTCCTACAAATGCAGCTAAAAAGTCCATTATTATAGTACTTCCAGCTGAACTCGTTCATGTGAATCGTTTTCTCTACTCGTTAATGCCAACTGTCGGCTATGTTGTTTCGCTGAATATTTAAATAATAATCAAGATAATAATCAAAAGACGTGTAACTTACGGCAAGTGATTTCCTTAACAGCCGCCGCAGCATTGTGGGCACCTTGAACCAAGCATCTTGCCCACGTTGCCAAATCTCTGTGTGTTTCTACACGGAATGTGTGTACTTCTACACCATGACGCGTCCCTGTCCTCGTTGTGAGGACAATGACGTCACTAAGTCCAGGAAGCACCGTACTGGAATGACGACTGGAAGTGGAATGCACTAACCTACATGGGGAAAAAGTTGAGGGCAAGTGACTCACTGCAGTACTACAACAAACAAGTAAGAGAATTACTAGAATCTTCAGGACATTAGTTTCAAAGCAATTAAAAAAAACTCTCCCGTATGATTCAAACTACCAAAGCACCAAAGCTATAAGAATCACAGAAAGCACAAAGAATAAACTGAAGCACAATTTGTTGACCATTATGTCTACGTGGCGACGAAGGCTGCAGATTTTTTCTGTACCTTGTATAACATCCAAGGTATTTTTTTTTTTGTATTGTCACATGCATCTTTTTGCAGTTTCAACACAACATGGTGAAAACTTTTTTCATACGGTTAAACCATTTACTCCTTCCACACGGAATATATGTTTATACGTCATGATGCCAACTCCTACATGAAATGGACGTACTCTCCGCCATGACGCCAATTCTACACGGAATGTATGTAATTTTATGACGGAAAACGTACTGTCACCATCAACGGAGAATTTCACCAACAGTGTTGTTCTTAAATTTTTGGCAGAATGACGTGCGCCTTCCTCAGAAGTCAGCACCAATTATACAACAGAAAAACTTCGGCTTCACATTTCAGATGCGTCCATTTTTACACTTCGCGCTAGGACTAGATAAGACTCCAGCACGAGGTTTAAAAACGGACGCATTCTAAAACGTAAAGCCACTCTTGTGTTAAATTGGTGCCGACTTCTGAACAAAGCGGCTCTTTGCCGAAAATTTAAGAAGAACTGTTAGTGGTGATTTTGTAAGTTTTCTGTCATTATGTCTTCAAATAACCACTGTAATCGCCAATTGCCGGTTTTCTCAGGCTTTACTTAAATCGTTATAAATCCATGGTAGATACTAACTGCTAGATAGCCTATCATTTTTCCAGTGATACAGTGCACAGAAGAGCAAAGGAGCTCTCACCGTGTGCAGTCGTCCGTCTGTTATCCGCATTAGCAATAACTTTTGAATACATATCCGATTAGGTTTAAACTTTTCCATAATGTGATTCTATCACTGATTTGCGGACCGACAATCAATAAAATGGGTCTCTAGGATATTTGAGACTAAACATGCAAAAAAAGCATTATATTTTTAATGTGGAATTTTGACTAGCTTTTAAGGGGTGAGGAGGTACATATATTTTCAGGGAATTAATCCCGACTGATTTACACAAATTAACTGTCTTTCACTCAGAGCAGATGGTCCCTTACCAACATAAATGTGCTTCAATTACTCAACTCAAAATGACAAAAGAAATGGAAAACTAAACGACAGCAAATGTTCCGCAAAAGCATGTGGATCCGGTCTTCAAACATTAATAAATTCAACACGAATGTGCTGACGTTGCAAGCCATCATGGCTTTTTTTTTATTATTGTTTTCTAAACAACAGTTGCAACTAACTTGTATTGTAACCCACCTTGTGGTAATGAGAGGATAACTGAGGGATGGAGACGCCCACGAATCTTTCGTCCATGGCACAGATTCATACAGTAAAAAATCTTTTTCCGTTATTACTCCAAACACAGGCTTCCATTGCATGCCACCTTTTTCATCTGGAACCTTAAACATGTCAAAAATCCGTCACAATAAGTTCAGTGATAGTTGTGTTACACTAAAGCTCAAGCCTCGCATAAACACATACATAGGAACACCAGAAGCTGAAAGCAAAATAACTTCAATCTTACTTTCTAATCTACAATGTTTGCGGGTACAATTTACTTCTAAATTATTAGTGGCTTTTCACACTGTAATCTTAGCTTACAAGCACACAGAGAACGAGAATTGTTCAAGTGTTTGCTAACAAACCATCATGTACAACAACCCCACAAAGATAAAATTACCAACCGTTGATTTCTTTTCCTTGATGGGATTAGTGCATGAAAGAGAAACTGCTGGAGTTACGAAGAATAACAACATGTCCTATGTGGTGGAATCGAAACTGCCAACCCTGCAGGTTTTTTTGTGTGCATGCTAAATCTCTTCGAAGATAAGAAACACAGTAACCAAGGGTATGACTGAAACAAAGGTTTCGCATCCACCCAATTCACTCAGTCTATCAAAAGATTTGAGTGAGCGTGGCAGTTCAGACCATAAACCAGGTTGCAGTCATTTTGGCTGAGATAAAGTCCAGACAAATAAGGAAAAGTAGTGGAAAAAATTCCAAAAAAGATGAAACTTGACTAAAAATATCCCCATTAAACAGACTTGTGCTACAGCTACCAAATTGAAAAAATGGTCACCACGTTGCCTGACATGTCTTTTGCCCATCAGTCCTACAGGAAAAAAAAAATCTGATGAAGATTAAAGAATGATTTTTTTTCTACACCAGTATTGGATAATCGAAAAACGTCTGTGACTGACGTAAACAGCCGCAAGTAGATACAATAAAACAGCTTTTAATTTTAGGGCAATAACAAAAATGTCTCAGTTAACAGGACCGCCCGCATATCAAAAACTCCGCCGCACTAACCTCGTTTTTATCCAATATGAAAAAAATTTGCTGCCTGCAATGATTGTTTGCATTGCTTTGTGTCGTTGTTAAGTCCTATTAATAACCAGTGTAAAATTCAGCGTAACATTACATATACTAATATACAAAGAATACACAATACTAAATTACGTAATACTAAGGTTATTTTAAAAAAAGTTTAAATAAAGATACAAGCCACCCGCTTGTACGGTCCATTTTGCTGATAATCTCCTGTTAAACAAGGCACTTCATTTTTATTTGCTCTTAGGCCAGATGCACACTTTGAAGGCTTGTTCACAAGCATAAATAGAATTACAGACACGAGTCAACGCACAAGAGCAGTAGTCATGGCGGCGTGTTGACTGCTCCTCCTATGAGTGAACTCGTGTCTGTAATTTTATTTGTGCTTGTGATTGTGAACAAGACCTCAAAGTGCGCATTTCGCTGAAAATTTAAAGCTGTTTGTTTTGTTGTATCAACTTGCACGTGTTTTCGTGAGTCAGGGGCGTTTCTCGATTATTGCTGCTATCCTGCAACTAAACCTATAATTTGATCAACAGAATTTATTCTTTAAATTAGTCCCGTATTTAAACTTCAGACTACTCCTACACAATGCACAATAGTATCGCTAATTAAATCAATATTATTAGACTCGTGTGAAAGGCAGTGATGTGTTTTTCCCACCTACAAGAATAACAAATAATAATTTACTGCCATTACAGGCAAATGAAAGGTAAATCAGTTTATATAAAACTATTTCCGGTAATGTATCGAGTGAAACTGTTAAAATATACCGGAGGGAGTTACGTGCTTTTAACGGAGTTTGAAATAAACTCTAAATTTTATTTCTCCTATCTCGCTTCTATTTCGTTGCGGAACAACATGGAAGAAATCTGCTTTATTTATAATACTAGCTGAAGCACGTGCTATGCAAAATTTGCAACATTTGTAACATTTGCAACATTGGGACAGCTTGCTCTCTCATGTGTTTGTTGCAGAAGGCGTATATGCCATATGTATTTTTGAAAACACTGGCTAACAAACACTGATTTTCGTTCGCTTCGCTCACTCGATGTGCACCCCCCATGAACCGGACTTCATGGACTTTCATATGAATATTTCTATTAATACGCCTTAGTACAGCAAATTCGAAACCTAACTTTTGTCGTTTTCAGAAAAATATTTAACCGAGTTTCACTAATCCTTTTATTTTTATTTTACACAATGACAGAACCTTTAGCAAGCGGTTAAGGTTGATGCAAGGGTGGTGTTCGATTTACCATTTGCAACATTGGGACGGTTTGTGCGGTCATGCGTTTGGAAGGCGTGTATGCCGTCTATGTAATTTTGAGCGCGCTGGCTAACAAACGCTGATTTTCGTTCGCTTAGCTCACTCAATCAGCACCTCCCCTGAACCGGACACCATCTACTTTCATATGAATATTTCTACAGGAAGTAAATAAATACGCCTTTGTCCACCAGAAATAAATAAATACGCCTTTGTGCAGCAAAGTCAAAATCTTTATCCCGCCGACTTTGTCATTTTTGTTCTATATTTAACAGAGTTTCACTAATCCTTTAATTTTAATCGTCTACAACGACAGAACCTTTAGCCAGCGGTTTAATATTAAGTTGCATATACGTGAAGCATTGTTTTATCCATTAAAGGTTACGTTTCGAGTTTGCGCACTCGGGCTAACAAACGCGGACGGGCTAACAAACGCCGATTTTCGTTCGCTTCACTCAGTCAATCAGCACCTCCCTTGACCCGGACTCCACGCACTTTCATATGAATATTTCCACCATAAATAAATAAAAACGCCTTTGTACCATGGGTTCGCGTATAATATTTTTTTTTACTTGAATCTAGGCAGAAAGTAAAGCGCTTTCAATATAGTTTCACTAATCCTTTAATTTTAATCGTCTACAACGACAGAACCTTTTGCCAGCGGTTTAATATTAAGATAACTACACCTGAACTAAAGCATTGTTTTGTCCATGTTTCAGTTTATTGTCAACAATCAGTTTTTAGTTAATTGCCAACAATCAGTTTATTGCCAACCATCATTCTGTTTACAACAATCGAATACTGTTATTATTAGACGGGTTTCCACGTTGGCCGTCTGGGTCGGGTAGCAGTTTTACAGCACTGCAATACGTTTTTATTAATGTAGATAATAACAACGCAATATTCCCTGCAGAACACAAGCCTTACAGAGAAGCACCAACTGTTGTCTTCCAATCTTCTTCACATAGTATACTACACTTGATGTATTAATTTATCACAACTTTCAACTTCAGACCACTCAGATAATCGATGCAATTAGGTTCCCCTGAAAGATGGTAATGTGCTTTTTCCTACAAATCTAATAAAAAAAATTCTATTAGAGGCGGAGTCGTGGTACTGTGCTTGATGCAAGAATTGATCACGTATTTCAATTTACCAGGCACACATTTTTATTTCTAATTAAGATAAATCAGTGGTGTCATACTCTCGTTTGAAAGGTAGTAATGTGATTAGGCTCATCTGAATGGCAGTAATGTACATTTTCCGACAAGCCTAATAAATATACTTTACTGCCATTAGAGGCAGAGCTATGGAATTTATTTATGCTTCAGTTAACAGTGGCTGTACTTGATACATGAATTTACTGCACTTAAAACTTCGATCCACTCTTACGCATCCTAAATAAGATAAATCAATGCAACAACTCATTTTAAAGGTTCTAACATGCTCTTCCCTACGTGCCCAATAAAAATTATTTTCTTTTCAAAGATCCGAGGTATGGCTGTCGTTTTTGCTGGAGTGCTATATTAGATGTAAAAAATTTCTATCGAATTTCAAGTTTGTTCAGCTTTTATACCATCCCTAATAAGGATAAGGCAATGTAATTAGCTTCGTCTGAAATGTATTTGCGTAAGTTTTCCCAAATGCCTAATGAAAATACTTTCAACATTGGACCATTTCTGTACCATCTGTAAATTAAGATAAATTAATGCAATTAGGCTTGTCTGAAAGGATATGATGCAGTTTTTCCAAACACAGCGAATAATATTTCACGAAACGTTTTGTACATGAGCTACTTGCTGCATGAGTATATCACTAATTTCGACTTCTTACTGCTAACGTGGCAAGTATAATTAACATTATAAATGAGGTTTTTTTTATCAAACCTTACAGAAAAATTTTACTTCAGTTTGGGCCCATGGCTGACTAATGCATCACTACAGTTTAGACATTATGACCATACCTGTTACTTGAGTTAAAATACAGACATGTTTATTTAGGGAGTCAGTCTGGTGAAAAATGTTGATCTGGTGCAATTTTTTTTGCAGGACTGATAACAAAAGAATTACAGGGCGAAATACCTATTCCTAGGCAAAGAGGCAGCCATTTTTCCAATATGGTGGCTGTACCAAAATTGGGTACATTTGCTATGTTTAATAGCATAGCTTCAGAAAGCCACCTACCAAGTTTATCTCTTTTGGCATAATTTCACGTGTTTGGATCTAGTTTGCCTGGACATCACTACTTTAAAACCTAACATTTGTGGACTGATGTATCCTTACAGGCTTTTTGTGTGTGACTGTCCTCTTAATAGTTTCATGTATTCACGTATTTCATACTTTATTACGGTTACGGTTATTACGGTTTTATTTTTTTTATGAAACCGTAGTGTAGCCGTATATGAAGTCTTTCATGTAGAAAAGGGTATAGAAATAGGTAGAATCGTTCCGATTCTGGAAATGGGTAACTAGAGGGCGTCTGAACATGTAACTATAATAAAAGTAACATTGTTGTAACAAGGGTTTCAACAAAGCGTCAACAAGAAAGAGCTTTTCTTCGCGACGCAATACTTTTAAATAGAATGGCGAGATTAATGGGACACTCAACTGGCTATCGCGTAAACGAGTTCAGAGGAAGCAGCTAGAAACTACATGTGTCAAATACTCCTACCAATGAACATTTCTGGGTTATTCGAGAACCATCCGAATCGGAAACTGCTAAGTAAATAACAACTATCAGAATAAATCAAAACAATTGTGCCGTTAACTATAACTGATGGCAAAACCAATTAACAGCCCAAATACAACTGAATTGTACCAGTGTTTACGAGCTTCCCAACTCGCAATATATTAGGGTAGGGACACAAAGAAGAAATAATTTTTTGTGGGTTTTCTTAGGGGGTATTATGCAACACTTTCAAGGAACAGTTCGTCAAATCAAGCATGTAACGAAACAAATTTAGAATATGCTTGGTTACCAACTTTTCAGCTGTACTGAGTTTATCTATGGTGCTGAGTTTACCCAGAGTTAATCTAAGTAGTAATTTTTCGCTTGCGTAGTTAATATGTTGTGAGTTTCGAAACCAATAAACGCTTCAACGAGCGTGCTCTTTTGGGCTGCCAATTTCCTTGTATTCTACTACTAGTCAAGCTTGGATAGCAACAAAGTAACTTTGTTAATGAGCAGAACACAATGATTTTAGGGCAAGACAGATGGAAATATTTTACATTACAAAGACTCGGATATTTGTGTTATGGTTATTTGTCTTAGATATTTACCCCACTTCACATATAAAACTATTGTTAACATGGATTATTGCTTCCCTAAGTTACCTTTGTTAAATATACTACTGCAGGAAATTAAGCTGCTATACTAGCTTGTAACTCGTGCAAGGACAGCATGCACACATTGATGCATCCGTCGGACCGTATCAGCCGGTGGCTTCCTTTAAACGGACTGCAGATGATCTCGCTGGTGAGCTATTTCTCAGCTGGCTCAGCTGTCGCTGACAATGTTACTTCGCTCGCTTACGTCTTAATACTGTAGATACTGTATGCAGCCTCCACCAGTGTCGGTCTTCCCTCGCCAAACAGCAAGGGAAACTCAACAATTGGCGACTTCAGCTTTAGTTCTACTTGCCAAGCCGATGATTTTAAAATGTGAAGCTAGATACTCAAATGGCCATACCTCTGAAACAGTACTAGCTAGACAGTTTGCAGTGTTTGAAAGGTGGTATAATAAAGGCAATATAATAAAGGCAGCATAACAATATTTCAGTTTTGATGCTGAAGAAAACCGAGACACTGAGCCACAAAACATCAATTTTGTTCAGTATGAGGCGAGTGGAAAATGAAAAAATGATACTGGGGATGTGATGAACATTACCTGATTGACGTTCGTGAAGGTTGGCTCTACCAGCTATATATAATTAGAAGGTAATGTCTATCCGTAATGTGAACCGTGAGAGATGTCACTGGCTGGCTATGCACATGTTTCAAATGTCACTGTGTATTACTGTGTACTGCTATTTTGTTCAATTCTAAACCTTTTTTTTTTAAGAGGTGAGCTGTGACTGGAGTTTTGCATTAAAATTAGGAGTGTGTTTGATGTACGTACTTTAAAATATTTCAAAACAGAAATGTCATTACCAAATCTATAAAATGCAATCCTTTACACAACAAAAACTCATTCAGAAAAAAACCAAATTAGCACTTAATTACCCTTCATGTCAAAGTCTACACAATCTTCAACACTTTCTTGCTAACATGTACATTGTACATCAATAAAAAAATCCTTCAAGATTTTTTTGTGTCCCCCACCAGCCTTCATCCCAAGGAATAGCAACAAACCCTCTCAAATGTCAACCAACAGCGATTGCCACTTTGCCGGTAGACCTTAGAAAGGACTTGCCATTTTGTAGTTTCTACACGCCACATCGTCAATACACTTTACTTGATGAATGGTTTTTTTTCAAAGTTATGCATGTATTGCATTGTACAATTTTGTAGAAACAATTGTTGCGTAGTACTTGCAAACCTTAGCACAATGCAGTACGTCATTCGTGTCTAACTTGTACAGTATAGAACAATGTAGTTAAAGACTGCACTGAACCAGAGGCTAATCAAAACCACTTAAGATATTAAGCGTCAACACCGTTTTCATAAGCTGCCATTTTGACGAGTATAACTAAAATTTAAGACACCAACTGTTGGTTTCATTCGCCAAAGGGTGAGAGGGTGGATACTCAAGTTTTGCAACACAGTATACCTATGCTGGTGTTGAAAGTTTGCTAGCATTTGTCAATCAGGCAAATGCATTCAAAGCAGCAGGCATCTTTAATCCTACCGTAAATCAACGAAGTCCCCTTAACTAACTCTCATGATTACATGGCTTATACACTGTTGACAGAAGAAAGTGGCACTTTATTTTGTAAGGCTGTGCTCGTTATAAATTAAGCCTGGGTCTTAAAAATTCTCATCAATATTCCCCCTTCCAATTAAGTGTTACCGGCAAAGCTGTTTAAATTTGATCATGTAACTGAATCACAGCAAACTTGACTTTTTTGTCACCTTTTCCTAGATTAATTACTAGTTTACTTTGATGCTTGCCACACTTTGGCTGCTTTTTATTATTTGGATAAATCAATAAAACTAAAGAGGACAAATAGACAATTGCTGATGGCTGTCGGTAGTTTCAGTACACTCCAACCGACTGAAACTGTTTACGACTCATTTTCAGCATTCTTTGTGACACATTATTTACAGCTTTTTGTGACACATTATTTGCAGCCGTTTGCGACACTTAATTTATAGCCTTTTTTGTGACATTATTTGCAGCCATTTTTGTGACACATTATTTACAGCCTTTTTGTGATACATTTACAACCTTTTTATGACACATTTACAGCTTTTTTGAGACACATTATTTACAGCATTTGCGACACATCATTTACACCCTTATTTGTGACACATTATTTCCAGCTTTTTTTGTGACACATTATTTCCAGCCTTATTTGTGACACATTATTTACAGCCTTTTTATGACCCATTATATACAGCCTTTCTAAAATCCATGTAGATTAGACGTGTGATTCGAACTGACAATCAGTTGGTTTAGAGCAGACTATGCTGTGGTTGCTCGCTCGCTTAAACCACATGCGCTTTGCAGGTATTTTTTTCAGTCTTGTATCTGTCTCATTTTTAGATATTGTGCTTATCCGGGGTTAACCCCTTCAGTGCCACGAAAGTAAGCCCACACAAAATGAAAAAGAAAAAGCTAAAGGACAAAAAGCCCTTGAGAGTAGCACCATGTATAGCCGTGGCATATCTGATACCAAGGATGCAAGATCGAATCACTTCGCCATTGCCAACCTAAGTTACACCGGTGACTTTCACAATTACAAAGTCGTCACCTAATTCCACGGCTTCGGTGCACATGCCACGCTTTTATCGGGCTATTGTTTCAATCATTTACTACTAACATCAACAATCGTAAACGAAGCGGCGCTGCAGTCGTACTTTGTTTTTTCGCCAGATGCACAGTGCAGGGATACAAGGTGTCAACAGTGTTAAGAAAAATTCAAAACTAATGTGCACACTGAATGCAGTTACTTTGGGGGCCATGACCTAAATTTGGTAGTGAAGCTTATTAGGAGGGACTGCCGTAAGTTCTTCTTTTCACGCAGCATTGTAAATCCTTGGAATGGACTTCCTGCAGATGTTGCCCAGGCCCCATCCTTTGCTGCTTTTAAATTTAGGCTAAAACGTGTTGATTTAATTAGATATGTTAAGTATTGTTAATGTTGTGACAAAGACATTAGCCGGATAATCATGTACGGTAATCTTACTTTTGTTTTAATACGACAGGCTAGGTATACATAGATATCATCTATCCCTTTTTTGTCCTTTAGTGTCTCTTAGCCACAATAAACATTTCATTCATTCATTCTTTTTCTAACTATGTAAATATTAAATACGAAGGAAAAATGCACGACACAACAACACTTTCATCCACAGCACAGGTAATGTTCTGAAGAGAAAAAACTTAAAAGGGCCCTTAAAAAATGTAGTCGCAATTATTAGGGGGGGGGGATTAGTGCATACCCAGGTGTCAAGAGTTGTGTTAATTTAATCCGAGTCCCACCTGTTCCAACAACAGTACAGCAAAGTACAGCATTTTACACTGTTGATCTGCATACAAAAGGCAGCAAGGAAATAGTCCAATGTTGCATGAGGAATAACGGCAAAAACAAAAAATGCTTGGGGCACCTAAATGAGCAACCAATTCAAAGACTGCTCTGCTGATCTAAATGAATAGACCGCCAAGAAGTCAAAAGGAGGAATTCTGTTCTACTCTACGAATTTAGGGTAAGAGCCACCATCGTAAATTGCTGAATGGGTGGACTTTCTGGCAATTTGATGAAATTTGAAGTCAAAGCCCACTCACTTTATTTTAATGTAAAGTTTGGCGATTGTGTATAATGGGTTTGTCAGTTAAATCTCCAATAATAAAACCCACGACGGCAACATTTTTTTTTTATTGTTAACACTAGTTAACAATAAATCTTGTTACAAATGCTTTACAAGTTGTTTACATGCCTCCGTGTTGGCTTTCCTGTACGACTCCCGTTTGCAACATTAGTTCAAACGTATGTAAACGTTCCAAGCGCTTTAATTTCCTGTTCTTTCCAACGTGCGTGATGGTTTTGCTACTTTCACTCAAATGTATGTAAATGTTGCAAAAGCTATTTTCGAGCAGAATGCTTCAAAATAGGGACAAGACATGTCCTTTTAATCACAAGCATTTCATTTGATCAATAATTATTGTACACGCAATGTCCTTTGGCAAAAGCATTTCTGTCACAGTATTTTACACAAATTTAAAAAGATTAAAAAATACTTAAGGTTTTATACCATTTCTAGCTACTAGATGGAACTGTCGAGCAGTTTTTTTGCCGCCCTCCCCCCACCGGTGAGAAGTCCTGAAGAGAGATACTCATTAGTTCTCTTTGAGTATGTTAATGTACGTAATAATTATCTGAGTGCTAGATGCTTTTTTTGAACTTGGATTTTAGTTTTAGCTGACAATTATGGAGATGACGTAAACTATGTTGCTACGGTTTGGACGCATGCCTAAATTGTAGACTTAGTTTGCTTTAATAGTCACTGCGTTATCTGTTGCTCACAGTTTTGGAAGGAAATGTGTAAAACATAAAGTTAATTATTTAGGAGGGGTTTTATTTGATTTGGCAGCTCCCCGAGTTAAATTAAATACATTGTTTCAAAAATTACCTAACTCTCCATATTATTATTGGTGCATTTTTTCCTTTTGCAATCAGTGTTTGTCATTATGAAAACAATGATAAAAAGAAACTTATTACATTACAAGTTTTGCTTAAAAATGCCATCTGGTGACAAGAAATGGTACGAAAAGTTAAAAACTTCTAATTAAAACATTTGTGTAAAAAAACCACAAAAGTCAACAGTTTTCAAATGTTCGTTTGGAATTAAGAGTGAATGAAAAAGGCCCATTTAATATTTTAATACACCAGCATAAATAGCCTGAACTACCTTTGTTTGACCAATACTATGTAATGAAATGCAAAAAACAAACAGAATTTGCCTTTCTTCGCAACAGACCAAACTTTTTAGAAATTCTGAACGTGCAAGCTAAGAGGAATTGTTCAGCCAAAGCTATTTGTTTGCTTCACTTTTACGGGCTGCAGAATTTGGTGAAGCGGGGACGGGACACGGATTTCGCAAACGTTAGAGCTATTTGAGCAAAGCGTGGAACAGCTGGATTTCTTTTATGGCAGCGTTGAGCCTTTTGAGCAATCACACTGGAAATGGACTTTGCAACTTGATGGCCCCATTCGCCATCCACCTAACCTCCCTTCCACTGCACTTCAAATATTAAACCGCAGGGAAAAGGTAATTTTTGAAACAATGTATTTAATTTAACTCGGGAACTGCCAAATCAAATAAAACCCCTCCTAAATAATTAACTTTATGTTTTACACATTTCCTTCCAAAACTGTGTGCAACAGATAACGCAGTGACTATTAAACCAAACTAAGTTTACAATTTAGGCATGCGTCCAAACCATAGCAACACAGTTTACGTCATCTCCATAATTGTCAGGTAAAAGTAAAATCCAAGTTCAAAAAAAATCATCTAGCACTCAGATAATTATTACGTACATTAACATACTCAAAGAGAACGAGGCTCGAGAGAACTAATGAGTATCTCTCTTCAGGACTTCTCACCGTTTTAGAGTCACGACTTATTTAAACTCAGCTTTTACGCTAAAGCAAGCATCCCCTTACCATGGCTGTATAAACTGCAGTGGACTTATGGGCTAAATGTGAACATTATCTTGATATTACTGAACACGAATAATAATGTTAAACTCGTTAACTTCTGCAATGTCCTTCTGGCCTATAGTCTGAAAAGTACTTACTTTTTTTTTATGAATGTGCTTAATGTTACTGGGGAATTGCGCAATGGTACAACAAACCAGCCATTAGTACAATGAGTAATGTTAAAAGGACATAACTTCTCACTATATTCGAGCATCCCGCGTGAAATAGCCTTTGCAACACTTACGTAGGTTAGAGTGAAAGTAGCAAAACCGTTTTTCACAAGGGGGAAAGTAGGAAAATAACACTTATGTAGGTTAGAGTGAAAGTAGCAAAACCGTTTCTCACAAGG
>JAHWFP010215367.1:64212-151729 GCA_023313725.1 Lithobius niger
GTGAACGTAGCAAAACCGTTTCTCACGAGGGGGAAAAGTAGGAAAATTAATACCTTTGAAACATTTACATGCGTCTGAAGTAATGTTGCAAATCTGAGCCATACAGGAAAGCCAACCAGGAGGAATGCCCCTGTAAATGTTTTATTTGGCATGGATTGTACCATGTCTTAAATTGTTACAACAGGTAAAGAAAATGGCATCCTTTTATGCAGGAGGTAAAGAAGGTTAGTGTTACGATGAAGCACAATATAAACCCAGTAGGTTGCAGAGGCTGCCTTATTTTTGTAGTAGATAATTTGTGCCATGAAAAAAATATGTAAATTCATAACTCAGGAATCCATGCGGAAATAGTCTGGAAAAAAGAACCTGAAGGAAAAATAGTCTAATTGGTTGGAAATTAAACAAAATTAAAGTAAAATTTAAATAAATAAATTAAAGAAAAGCTAATGATTCAATTACTCTAAGGCTAATTTTAAACTATCTGGAAGTATTTAAATGTATAGCAACTGCAAGTTCTCTTCTTGGCTTTTATGGGGAACAAGGATGAGGTTACCCATTTCCTTTTTCTAATCTTTTTCTTATTTTGTGCCACACACACTTTGCAGCTTTGGTTATCATAAATTTGGTGTGGAAAGCTCCTTAATCTTTCTCATTTCGGCTTGCCAATTCGAAACTAAATCCGGGGTATACCTTCACCCTTTATCCTTCCAGCTTCTATTGCTGAAAATCGTGAACCGAGGAACTTTCCGTGCTTCGATAATATATCAGAAACTGGCACATAGCCAGAATGGCGAATGGCGAAGAAATTTTCCAACCTGTGCGCGCTCCTCACGTTTTAAGGGAGCAGAAGGCGACGACCGCCAACCAATCAAGTCAGAAGGCACGTTTTCTACCTAAAGAACTTATCGAACAACGAAATTCTTTTTTTCTTGTCGCCATGGCCGTCGTCGAACCATCTTTTGCGATGGCACATTCGGTCGACATACATTCTCAAGATAACAGTCATAACTCTGATGCCTCGTCAAATCACATTCAAAAGAGTTTCAGTCACAAGAGGACAAGAAAGAAGACTTACCTTTTGGGCCATCCAGCCCATGTGTTTGATTTCATTGCTGTCGAGTAGTTCGGCGAGGAGGTGATTGGCTTCAGACATCGCATGATGCATCAGCAACGTCACACACGAATGTATGGCGTTGAACCAGGCACTTGCTTCTGTCGCATCGACGCAGCGAAGAATGCAAACATGCTTGGCGTCCGGTGACCAGAGCTCGATGGTGCGCATCTCTGCATCCAATTGGGCCAGGCCACGGGATAGGTAACACAGCGTGAGGGGAACGAGCTTCGTGTCGGGCCGTGTCGCTGCCGCTGAGGAACTCTTGTGACTCAAGCCAAAGTTGTTGTCTTTGGTCATGAGGAAACCGTGCGGCAATTCCCACCCAATTTCGGCGAGTAGAGATGCCTTCCGGAAGTAGGGAGTAACTTCACGCAGGTACTTCACTGTAACATAATACGAAGGCACCACTGCAACGGGTTGGATCGAGTAGTAGGTACGGTAGTAGATGATTTGTACGTGATGGGTGGTTGGTGGAAGACATGGCCGTGATTCGCAAACACCGGAAAGAGAAACAAGAGAAACAAGAACAAGAGCGTACACTTACTAATCGGCAACATGCAAAGTCAAAAGTGGTGCGCAGCAAATCAGTTTAAAGAACGTGCAAAAAATAAATCATAATACACATGCAGAACAAAAACAAGGTCACTAAAACAATGGTAAATTAAATATTTTAAAGCAAGTGTAAATTGGTAAAATATAAAATAAAAGTCAAACTACATAAACTGCATGCAAACAGAATGCATAAAAAACATCAAAGGCTAAAGTTGGTGAGAAAGAACAACAAAGCTCTTTGTACTTAAAACTCAGAAGCAACATGCAGGAAAAACTGCAGACTTCTAATCATTCCGGACAAAAACGTGAAGCAAACAAATTAAACATCTTTGTAACTTTTGAAGTTGGCCCAAAACTGTGTCAAACCGTACTATAAACTAGGATGAATGATATTAAAAAAAGGGGGTGAACATTGTACAAATTATGATACACATCAGCACACAATAAATCTTTGTTAACCTTCTCTTCATTTCTTAATGTAGCCTCATTATAAATCACAACACGACATGGTCACAAGTCAAATACGAAGCAATTTCAACAAATGCCAAGTAATATTTATACATACAAACTTAACATTATCAATTTAATTGGGGTCTCAGTTGTACTTGTCCAGATATAAGCAACAGTGTGCAGTGTAACAGCCTTGACATTGCGCCAGAATGCAGACAAGTTGACTGACAGGATGCACTGCAAACTGCAAAAATATGTAATGGCCACAATATGTTATGTTACATTACAGAGGCCCCATCCATGAACACATAGCCTATGTTAATGATACAAGATGGGGCTACATTAGTTTTATTCTACAAGAAATTTACAGGTGATAATATAAGGAAACTAAAATCATTGAAACTAAATGTACTGAATGGATAAATATCTGTTGTTAACGCCCAATACTTAAAAGCATTAGGATGCAACGTGTTAGTTTCCGTAGGCAATATGGCACTAAGTCTTTTACACCCTATGTTTTTAATACAGCAACGATTATAATGAGCAGTACACAAAAAGAACTGAGAACTACTGTAAAATATTGACGTTTGCTATTTCGATAGAGATTTACAACTGCAAAATGGTAAGCTGACAACAGTAATCTATGGGTTTAAGATTAACCATAGGTTCGTTTGATATTCATCATCTATAATTTTGGGGACCCTAATAATTTAGAAAAGAATTACTGACATCTACAAAAAAAACAATACACAAGTTAGAGGATAGCATAACTGCTCTTTATTGCTTTTCATGATGCAGTGTCTCGGACATACGGATGGAGCAGATGTGATCTGGACATAATGCCACCGAACCTTGAAGTTGGGGCATCTAACTCACCAGTGTTTTTAGTCAATGGCGCGCATGAGGGGAGGAGGGCATTGCCACTGCATTTTTAGCATAATACCCTTTTTGTTAAAAAATCATAGCCTTTTTGTGATGACATTTGCTGGTGAATGGCAGTACCTGAGAAAGGGCATAAAGGTCTAAAAATGCCTAAAAGGGCTAAAGGGGCTAAAAAAAAAAATGGCGAATAGGGGAGAAATCGTGACTAAAACATCCCCCGTTTTCAGCGCAAAGTTGCCTTCTACTGCAAATCTCTTCATTTATGAACTTTTCGCTTATTTGTAGCGCACTTTTGGTTCTCAATTGATAAATCTACAGCATAAATGAGTTGACCAGCTAAACAGATTAAGAAAATCTAAGTGGAGTGATGCTGATAATGAAGGAGTTGGGTAAGTGGGAAATTCCTGAAAAGTGTAAACTAGACAGTTCATACCTGTTGCACGAGTGACAGGCACTGAAAAAGAATAAGAGCTAAGTCACCACATACCATAAGTATTACAAGTATCTCTTTATTTTATGTGTGAAATGTTACAGTAAATACACAATGAGACTTTAAAAACAATTTTCCTTAAATAAAGGAAATTTTCCTTTAAATAAACTTTCCTTTTTCAAAAGAACTTTTGTTCTTCCGGATTTTCTTTTTTAATACACTTTCTTCAACAGAACTTTCCGTTTTTAATAGAACTTTATTTTTCTTGCAAGTTTCGTAATTTTTTTCCACAGAGTTCGTCATCTAACTACTTAATAAAATATGCTATTAAATTATGACCGATAAAATGACCCTTGACTGAGCAACGTAATCATCATATATGCATGTTAATAGATATTAATAACATATATCTTACACGCAGCTACCTGAAAATCTACATCTAACTCTGTTTATCGGTTTTGGTTCAGTTTTCCATTTTTTTAATTTTTAATCTTTAAACCAACCCAAAACTAGCTTTAGGTCGCAAGTCACATAATACACCAATAAACACTTAAGCCTTAAACGTAGGTTTCAAAACTAATCTATTAATACATAAACAAAGAAAACACCGTTCCAAGGACTTTTTACTGCAGTTTCCTTCCTGTTCCATTTTATTCAGTTTTGATTTTTCATAGTCTTAGTAAGACAGAAGAGTCAGTTTATCGAGACGAGAATGACACAATACTGAGGTGAGCGGTGAAGTTTCGACAAGTCTCGTCACACAAACTATCCTACATACTACCATGTAAACTGAATCATTCTGTCATCGTTTAGCACAAATCACCAAACTTACGCGCGACTTACTTTTGTGTTCTACGCGGCTATTTACATTTATTTTTGAATTACTTTTTTTTGTCAATCGTTATAAAAAGGCAATCTTATTGTTAGCTTGTTTTTTTTCCCCCCATTTTCATCAAAATTCCGAGAAATTCCAGAATAATATGAGCCTTATAAGACGAGACTAGACGAAAGTGCGACAAAAAGACAATGGACCTAGATACGAGATTCCAAATTAAACACAAAACCGAATCTCGTATTTCAATTTCCATTGCACCCTCGAAAATCTGCATTAATTTTATTCGTCATTTTCTTTTTCGTACGCTATACTCGAAAGACAAGCTAACACGGAATTATCAACATCATGAATGCCTGATTCAAAATTTTACTTTAAATTCATCAAAATAGCGTTTTACACCTATTAATTTGGCCTAATCTCCCATCTTTAAAATTAGCCTGTCACACATTTTGGCACCAAAACGGTTTGGTGATCGATGCAAGCAAAACTGGTGAACTTAAATTGCGGCATTTCAGCTTGGTGGAAGTTTAAAATCCGAAACTACAACATCCCCAGCAGCTTACGCCGCCACACTAACTCTCTCCAAGCAAAAACAAAGTAATGGCCCCTATCCCAGTTTTCAGCAGAGCACAGGCTCGATAAGAGTTTATGATTCCGCCAACGACTAGCCACCGATCTCAGCTTTAAATAGAGTACCAAACCTGACAAGAATAAAGAGACGCCGAACGTGGAAGTCCTTCAATAACCCATTGGCAATTCAGTAGCAACACTTCGCACGCAATATAAAGTCTAGAGAGAGGCCTGGGCTGCAACACAGCCGTCAGTGTGAAGGACAGACAGGACTGCACTTGGGCGATGCTACTTGAATTTTAAAACCCAAGATCTAATTTGTAAGTGACAAGACAAGCACTTTTAGTTCCAGAAGGTATACTTAGGTGGGCAGGCATATCAACAAGCAGGAATGTAAATAGTGAGTCACGTTGAACAGGTGCACTACCTGTTTAGCATAAGCATGTCAAGGAGCTGCCCAAGTCACTTAGTCAGCTGTTCGATAACGGGAGGCAACAAAGGCAAAGGCTGTTATAGTATACAACTCACTAGGCCCATAACCTGACTGTTTTTTTTATGACTGAAAGGGTTATCTCTGCAAAAATTGGCAATATAGGCCAAGTCCAAATTGTGAATATGACGGGAATGAAAAATGCTGCCAACACAGAAACAGAATAAGAATCCGAATGAAACACAGTTCAGCGAAAGCAATTCACTTTGGACTGTACAATGCAACACTAAACACGCACATAATACTCTGGAGTCGCACTGATCAAATAGAAATATCGTTAAAACTCCTGCTGTTTTGCACGAATTTTTTTTGTCGTCTTTGCAGTTCATTTTCTGCGTATTTCCAAATCATACCTTACCAACCATGTTATAATATTCATGAGCTAGCATGTAGATGACCCCAAAAATGTGCCTCCATACCAACCTCTATTAGGCCTATTAGTTTTATGCTGCCACACATTTTAACTATTTTTAACCTTCCTTCCATTTTCCTGGCTCTGCACTGTCACGAACGATACTGTACTTGTCTCGAATCGCTGAGCCGACTCAGCATATTTAACCAATGGACACGAAGATACATATGACAATATCATTAAATAAATACGTATGTAAACCTGGTTGTGTTGCCTCTTGAAATTAAACTGATTGTGGAACTGACCCAATTACCATTAAAACTAAAGGCCTAAATTGTGTTGCTCAGCCACAATGACAGGTCAAAAGGAACCAGACATATGCACCATTTAACACGGACAGTCGGACACACATACACCCAGGCAAACACTTTCCGACTCTCACCAGTGGCAGGTTTGTCAGCACACCTGTACCAAGTGAATAAATGAACACACAATAAGGTGAGAAAGCCAAACAAGCTCACCATCTTGTAATCTGTTTACTTCACGCTTCATCGTGTGTTTCTTCAGTTCACTTAGTGGTGATTGAAAGTGAACTGTGCACGTTAAATGCTACCAGAACGTTCGCTTTCGGCCTTGTCAGAATGTTTGAGGAGTAGAGCTTCGACCTTTGGTTTCAAAGTAGCGGAGTCAATTCCCTCCTCACGCAGTCTGACGTTAAGTTCAAAAGACAAAGGAATTAGGTGTGCTCTGCATCTGTACTTAGTTTTAACCAAGCCCATGCAGTTGGTGTTTCATCTCCTAGTAATATCATCATTAAGTGACATTCTACTGTTATGTGCTGCCATTTCAGCATTCTGAGTAAACCTCGCGTGTCGAGCCTTGACAACTTAGACCCGGAGTTCCCAAACTACGGCCTGGGGGCCGAATGCAGTCCGGAAAGCACTTTTATGTGGCCCGCTCTTTATTTGCCATTTCATGCTATTATTCGTTTGTTAATCCTTTGTTCGGTCAGCAAGAGAGAAGCAAGCCCACACAATCACACATACCACTCGGACTAGACTGTAGGACAAACCAGGCCTTCCAAAAGAAAACAGTTGTGCGATACGGCTCTCAGTGTGAAAAGTTTAGGGACCCCTGACTTAGACTACTTAAGGCTAGTTAGGCGTGATGAGTCAGTATTGCAAAAAAAAAAACCTGGAAACAACACTGGTAAGCCAGCAGCATCAAGTAGACATGCTAGGAGTAAAATTACCCACCAGAAAAGTTAAGCAGGCTTTTTTGCGTGTGTTTACACCAAATTCACCCTTAATTACCACAAGTTGCCACAGGTGTTTTATCCTTAGTACGGTTTAGTTTCCACATCAGGTTTAGAACAATTCTGGTTACTGTAGTCCATTAGCTCAAGGAAACAGTTTCAGATCTCTGCTTATTTGTAAGCTCTGAGGCTCAGGTGTCAAAACCTATGCCTTGCTTAACCAAGAGATTATAGTCTTGTTTGCTGAGGCTGCTCCAAACAAGGCTTTATTTGAAGAACCCGAATGGTAACGTAAGGGTGCTTGCAACTTGGGACCTTAAGCCGCAAGAAATCGGAGCAAGAGTTGAGCAAAAACCAAGTTGGTGTTGCTTTTACAGTTCTAAGAATTTTCGAGGAAAGTGCTTTTAGCAAGATGTTTATTTGTTTCTGATGAAAAGTTTCTCATTTAATCTGTTTTAAGTCCTTGACAACAGCTACGAATGCCTGTCACGACAGTATGAAAATAAGACCACCAACAAGTGTCTGAAGAGTTGACACAGCAAGCAAAGCAAAACATGGATAATACCCTCACCTCCAAACTTAAGTGAAAAGAGATCGAATAGCTTCTCCGACCTATTTACACATGCGACTTTAAAACGGCCCCTACGGAATTATAAAAGAAAAAATACTGAAAAATAAATAAATATGTTAAAATAGATCTATTAGTAGTTTCTGTGGGGAAATAACCATGCGAAATCCCATTTGTTTGCAAGAATAAGAGGTAGTTTTCAGCATATGTACACACAAAATAAGCAACCGCCCTGGAAGAGTCAAGGATGGAAAACATGTAGCCTACTTTTCTGAAAGTCGGCTACTGAACAAAATCAACAAAGCAGTGACAGTGACTTGACTGAAGACTGATCGATCATCGATATGAAATTGAAGTAATTCTTCTTACCAGTATTTTATCTTATGGCCTGCTGTATATTTAAATAGATATCATTCATAATGTTTATAAAAACTGACCTCGGTGTTTGAAATCAAATATCTAAATTTGGCAAAAACTATTAATTTATTTTCTACGCATTATTTCTGTAAATATGCACCTGAATTACATATAAGAATAATCAAAGAAAAACATGGGTAAAAGAAATATCAACTTAAATTTTTTTTTAAATATGATTAAAAAAAAATCACGACTTTTATCCACCCTGGTTACAGTGGTATTGAGGTGAACAATTTCACCTCAAACACACTGCAACAGCACGTTTAGAAATGAACTGGATGTAAATTACGGAATCAGAGGTCTTTCACAAGTGTTCCCTGTTCTTTCGGTATCTAATGGATGCATAACTGTAGGCCTAAATCATCGTGGCTGAGCGGTGAGAGAGCTCAGCCTGGTTGCTGGATGTTTGCGGATCTGGTCGAACCCCTGGAAAGGGGACCTTGGCAAAGCCCCCGCCAGGGCTGCCGGCCAGGGTAGCATGAGAGGCTATGGGATGTATTCTGGCTAATCTTTCGGCCCCGACGATGATCAGAGGTTTCCCGGATCGAATCCCCGGGCTGGCACCATGTTATCTCTAAAAAAAAATCTGGTAATGTTCAAAATTGAGCCGGTTCAGCCATACAAGCATTAATTGCTTCGGCTGACATAAGGCTCGTCAAAATTAATTTAAAAAAAAAAAAATTTTGTAAAGTAACTGCTTTGTGCTTAGCAAGGATGTGGGGGACACTAAGAGCGCTTATTTCTGCTTTTTGACAATGAAAGCTCACAAAAAGAACTTAAAAAGTCGAAATAGAAGCCAAATTATAGCACAAACAAATTACCATTTTATTCAGTTTTTTTTTAAATTCCCTTTTCACCAGCCCTTTACAAACACGGGTTTGTTGTTAGCAGGCTTAAAAGTTGAAATGCAGCCAAATGAATGGAAAGAACTCAAGGTTAGAGAGATTATTTGCGCAGCAGTTTACTGAAATGAAGCACAGACTGTCTGTGGCTGGTTACTTCACCACAAACACCTCGATTCACTTTAAATCGTCAAAGTAGTGTTGAATTACGACAGATTTGTATCGCCGAAAACACGCAGCTAATGAAATCTTCTCTCTCTGGATGTTATCTGCCGCCAAGGCCAAATGACCAAAACCTGCTTGCACTTAACCAAGATAAAAAGACAAACATTGATTGTGCGCCTCCACTTGGCGACACTCCCACTCACTTCATTTTCTGTTTGCCATCTTAAGAATCTGAACTACGTAAAACAAACATCAAAATAAATAATTCAGCAAACAGACACGTGGAGAAAGGGTTTGGCCTATCTTGTACACTAGAACTGAAGCAGAGGGAGGAGCCTTTCTCATGTGAAGAATCACAAGGGCTTGTCATCCGTCGCTCGCGCATCGCATGGTTAGGGCGGGTTTACGCAACGACTCGCCTTTGCATTCTCGCAGCTAGAATTTAATCTCAATGGAAAAGTTGTCGTTGCCATGGTAACAACGGTATCTGGATTAGCTAAATCCGACCTCGTTTGAGTAAATGCTGTAAGTCTTATAATCCGTGACAATAAGATAAAGAATTCCTCCTAACTAAATTTTCCCAGCCGCTTCGGAACTCGCATTATTCAGTGTTTTCATTGCGAGTCGACATAGTTAAAACCGTCGCCATGTTGGAATTTCAGATAATTTCTAGCTTCTAGCTGCGAGAATGCAAAGGCGAGTCGTTGCATAAACGTGCCCTTAGAGTGTATAGATGTAACGAAATGGGTGAAATCAGCCAGAAGTCATATCGTAGAACAATAATTGAGCTTTATTAAATTTTACGCTTACGCGCTATTATCATCAATGGAACTCACGCTGCACGTCTTTATTGATAACGTGTCTCACGTTCTAAGTTATTATTTGTACTCTTACGTTGTCCAGAGCGACCTAAGGTAAAAGCCCCCGGCCATTACGGAAGTTGACTGGGATAGCAAAAACTGGAAGGCTTCTCAGATCGCTCTGGACAACTATAGTGGCACAACTAAAGACTTAGAACGAAGACGTTCCGCGCGAGTTCAACCTTATAATAGTGATTAAAAAAAAACTGATCGTTTTACGATACGATTTCTGGCTGGTTTCAGCCCTTTCATCTTATGTATAGTATCAGTATCCATATGCGCGCGAGCGACGGACGAAGAACTGTACGAATCCAGACCAGGACACTCCGTACGTTTCTTTTCCTCGTAGTCGCAGTGCTAAAGGAATTCCATAAATGGCCGTTTCTTTCCCCTGCAATTTAGCTGTAATTGGCAGTGCAGCATGTATTGGACGCGTTTCTTTTCATAGTTTTGCGCAGATGCATCCATGAAGCAACAATAGGTGCTATAGCTACGCTGCAGAAACAATATGGCTACTTCTTACCAACTAAAATAATTGTGATCATCTACTGTAAACACGGATGCGTTTTTATAGTTACTATACGGTGGCTGTAATTGAACGACATAGCTGCAGGAAAGGAAGGCAATTAAGACACAGCTGAAAATTTATTCATTTCACTCGCCATTACGATAATGTTCTGACGAATGACGATGTTTATTTCAGCGACTTGGAGCAATAACGACAATTGCATTGAGTTGGCAGCAGCTATTTTTGTTTTGCTGCACACAACGTAGCCTGCTGTGTACTAAGACGGATTCCTAACATCTATAAAGGTTTGACGCTCGCTTTGGCACAACATGCGTGCCACATCATCAAAACTGTCAAAACTGCCGCTAGGCGTGCTGAAAGCACACCCGAATCCATATTACCCTTGACTATAGTGACATCGTTGGTTAGTGTTGGCGAGACGCACAAAAACGTTGTATTCTTCTCCTCCTTTAGTTTCCCGTGTTACGACTGGCAATAAACGAACATAATTGTACGGTAATGCTATCCTTGAGGTCTTCGGACGATTCGTTGCTAGGTGAAAAGATCGTTAATATATTTTTAATACAAATAGAAATGCGGTAGCTCAATATATAGTATAATACACAGGTACCTTGGTCCTTCGTCTGTTTGAATGAAACAAAATTTAGCCTCATGAGCTTTTATTTCGATGTCTACTGCACAAAGAGGCATGTAGCATCAAGTAAAACTTTTAATAATTTACCGGCAATGCAATGTTCAAGTTTGAAATCCGTGTATCATGACGTGTCACGAGTAATTCAATCCAGCTGCTAGATTGAATTACTAAGAATCCGTGGTACTAATGTGCCGGTATGCAGTTTCTTTCAGTCGTCTAGTGTTATCCACTTACGCATGATGCAGACATTTACATTCTGTGGGTGCTGCATCATTGCAAGGAAAAGAAACGTACGCAGCCGGTGGTATAAAAAGAATAAAAGCCGTAAAAGGGCAACCAACTGACATGCTGGGCAAAGCAGGCAATTTCCCCTTGTGTATTGCAGCAAGTGTCCTTCTTAAATTCAAAATGAACAACTAGAAACAGTTTCATACACAATTTATGCAACATTAAGAAACAATACGATAATTCATTTTCATACCATTTCTTGTCACCAGGCGACGTTGCCAAGCAACTGTCCGAACCTATAGGCAGTTTAAATCACCTGCAGTTTTTAGATGTTTTAAGTTTTTTGCCCTTTCGCATCGGACGTCGGTCCTTTTGGAAGTGGCGCAACCGGGGAAAAGAAACCATGAAAGTAGCTGAAGATAAATTTTGGTAACGTAGACAAATAAGGCATTTACTGCATGCAATTCAACAAACTAGCTGGTTACCCGTCTAAGCAGGCAACACATCTCACCCGTGGAAAAAACCTAAGGACGGCATGCATCATACGTATAGCTTGCGTTATCGAGTTGCAGAAGAATAATCGAGAGCTACACTGCACCATCGTGCACCTGTTGGCAGCTTCCATTATCAGATTGCAGAAGAGCTATTCAAGAGTTGTTTCTCGTGTGGCAATTGCTGTCAATGATGCTGATAGTTCTCACTCGATTACAGTCTTACCAATATAGATTCTGAATATTGGCTTCTAAATGTTTTAAAGGTGCGAAACTGCTAAAACAGTTGCTTTACAGAGCTCCAAGGGACTTTAAAAAGCAGCCTTTAGACCCCTTAGCTGAATTCGCTGACCAATTTTAATTTCATCCTCCCCACCCCCCCCCTCCTACTCCTCAAAAATTAAAATTACTAGGTACACCCTTTTGGGGTTAATAGTCAAATGCATGCGAGTACAAATTAACCAAGATCACACAGTTGTCTGGCAGCGGCATCTACGGAAAGATACGGTACCAAAAATGGAAATTATGAACGCATTTATACATACTGGTATACATATTATACATAGGGGTGTTGTATAAAATGATGTAATGTATTCAGTAATTATTTTTGTTTTCAATGGGTAAAAAGCATTGAATAATTGGTTTTTTTTTTCATTTCAATGCGTAAGAAGGAATGTTTTGTTTTCAGTGTGTAAAATGGCATTCAATAATTGTTCTTATTGATTTCAAAGTGTAAAAGGCACATATCAAATGCGTGCAGCATTTTTCTATTTGTTTTCCCTTTAAAACATGAGCAAAACAACACAATCGTGTGTTGTTAGGAACTGATTTACTTATGCTATGCAATCTGTTATTAGTGCTACAACCATGGTTTATTAAACTTAACAAACCTGGGTAGAGCGGAACAGTAAAAACAAAAAAGAATCACAAGCCATCGTAATTTTGCCATCCACGAACAAAATTTATCTTCATACACAAAAGTAGCGACGTAAACATTAACGATTTGAAACCTACATCGATCTTTTAACAGACACCGGATGGCTGTAGGCAGAATTTGGCCATCGGATAATAAATGGTTTAATTAATAGCTTTACAATCTCAACTATGTGAAGCATGCACACGTGGAACCGCCACTTTAATATTTTACCCTACGGTTACACTTTGAATGTAGTACACAGCATGCGATTTCACTACAAATCTAACTACGCGTCCAGTGCGTAAACTCTGACGGTAAAGTATACATTGCCGACCGCCAAAGCACTTCAGCTACTTTTATTGGAAAACTCAATCTTGTTAAATCTGCCTTTCAAGTCATGAATAGCAAGTCAAAAAACAGTAACATTAACCATTCAAAGCAGGCTCTGCGCACAGGACGAGCCTTTTTCCTTTTTTTTTATTCAGCAATAAAAGACAAGCTGCAAGCTCAATAGTTACCAAAGCCTTTCATGTTTTACGAGCGGCTCAAAACTACGGTAGGATCTCGTTCTTTTTATGCATGAAGACGTATCGTCCTTTTTAAAGCTACCTTGAAGAGAAAGCTTAAAAACAAAGCTGCCTTCAAATGCCAAGAACTGGTAAATAAGTAATTTTTAGTGTTCCGCTGCTTCTTTAGCTCAACCTGGTTAAAAAAAAAAAGTATTGAGAAAATAAGTGTATAGATCAATGGCTGCAATTTTGCAAACATCGTTCCAACCTACACACAGGTTAAGAGAACTTAAAATAAGACATTGTAGTTGTTTGTGTTGAGAAATCTTTACTGCTTGATTGTTCTAAGCTCAGCAAAATAACAGTTATACAGCAACCCAGAAAATGTTAAGTTCACTTCAACATCACTGAGCTTCCTCAGGCAGTACAGGGCAGTGGCGCACCCTGAGGGGGGGGGGGGGGGCAACACCCGAGATTAACAGTAAAATTGAGGAATTGCAAGAACTACAATTTTTTTTCCACCGACATCAGAAGGCCCCTCTTTCTCACGTCATGAAGGATAACGTTGGTTTATATTACAACGCTCTCAACAACCCAAATTCGTTCTCCGAGCCAGTATTTCCCCATACACCCCCCAAGTTGTGACAAATTATTTACATTGAAACTGAACAAAGAATTAAGGATTTGGCTGCCATCAAGAAAATTTCTCAAAGCTCCTTAAAAGCATGAAAAATCAGTGACGTTGTTAAAAATGAGTTAGCTTTCGGACCCATTTTTTTTTTTTTTTTTTTTTTTTTGCATCCTCCAAACAGAATCGTGCACCAAATGATCTTTGGACGACTGGATATTGGATAAATGTCTCTTATTGTCTCCTATGTCTCTTATTGTACACCTCTAATAACGATTTGAGGTTGAGAAAGCGTGGATTTGGAACAAAGTGATTCGGTTTTACTTTTGTCGTGTTTTGTTAACAGCAAGCAGTCATACGAATAACAGACATGCGTAAAAACTTCAGACTGAACTGCTCTGAGAGCAATTAACTGTCCAAGCCATGACATCTCGGCAAATGTAAAACAGAGTAACGTTAAGGGTCAGTGTTACCAGACGTAGCATAATTCTGCTATGGTAGCATTTTTCAGCTTAAAAACTGAGGTGTAGCATAATTGGTAGCATTTTCTATTGTGTAGCATTTTTGTGGCAGAATTAGTAGCACTTTCGGCCGCCAAGGACGTTTTCCGCCTTGGGTAAAGCTAACATGAGACATTATGAGCGAGCAAGGCTCGAGCTAGTAAGAATTGTATCTTAGTCTCAGTTGGCATTGTTCATTGCATGTCTCTTGTTGAATCGTTAATTTTATAGTATCTATACAGCATTGCGAATTGAATCTTAACGAACATTTAAAATGAAAATTTAAGTGAAGGTAAAAAAAATCGACTCTTCCAGGCCTCTGATGTATGTAATCTCCTTGTTCTTACTCAGTAAAAAACATTTAAAAGTAGCATAGCAAATTAGAATTAGGCGCAAATATTTTTTTTTTACATTTATTTGATAATTTTTTTTTTTTTTTTGGTAATATTTTCTTGTATTATGTAAAAGTAATCGTGTCTGGGGATCTGGGATTTACTAGTTATTGACAACCAACAAGCAAGAATCCACTGGAGCCATATAATTCAAGTAAGTAATTTACTTTTATTTTGTAAATGTTGTAAGCCATTTGTTGTTAAATTTTGCATATTTTTTGTTGATAGCATTATTGTAGCGTTTTTTCCATGGTTGGTAGCATAATGTAGCATAATTTTGAAGAGGCGGTAGCATTATTACGTTTTTTTTATCTGGTAACACTGGTAAGGGTGACGTTTAGTCGACGACAAAATATTTTGTCGTAACCTGCCTCAAAGTACTGCAGATCCACAACCACAGCAATGAGTTGAGTGCCACACACCGGATGAGACACTGTCGCGAGACGAGGCGTCATTTTTATTCCAGTGCACACAGAAAAAATCATGCTAACTACAATTTAACACAAGAAGAACACTGTCAAAAAAGAAAAAACCTTTGACAACAACTCTGTTTTACCTTTAGTTTTTATTGTCCCTAACCTAGAAAAGCCGCTCAACACGCCATTTACAATGCAAATTGATTCCACCGCCTCCAGCTAGAACTACAGTTTTTATTGAAATGGAAGAAAAAAGAAAAGATTTTAAAATTTCATCAAGCCACTTGAAGCAAACGGTTTCCTTTTCCAGAAGAATTTCATTATCCAATGTTCAGCACTGAAGTATGCTCGAGGCCATGCTATTAGGATCTCGAGTTACAGACGGCTTACCCACGAACAAAAGCACGAACGTTGCGATTCCGTCGAGACCCGAACCAACCAAAGCTGTGAAGTCGATATAGGATAATTTCACAATTTAATGAAATGTTGTAAAACTTCAGCTTTCCGATAAAATGCACCGAATTTCATTTTTTGAAGAATAAGCTCACTCCAGTATGTAAAATGCTTTTGGAAGTTCTACAGATAAATTCTATGTTCCCAATATAAAATAAGTGAAGAACTGTACTGATCCTATGTGTAATCTAGGGTGGATCTAACCAGATTTGCTCGCCTCTTTAATTTCCAGCTAATACAATGAAATAAAAATGTGATTTCGATCAGGGTGGGTGGATAAGTAGGTATAGGCCTCATGCCACTTTCTGGAATAACGTGGGATAAAGTGCCAGCCTAACGGTACCAGAAGGCATCATGTGTGCGTCTCTCGTACGAGGCGAAACTTGAAATCAAAGATGGTGGTATTGTTAGCGTCATTTAAAGGGACACTATCACCGATTGAAAGTAGGCAGAATCTGGCAACATCTAGCGCTAGCCAGCACTATCTAGCACTTACTTGCACCAAGAATTTATATAGGGTTAACCCTACAAACTCTTGCTTGTTTCTTTTAAAGAAACAAACACGACGCAACCACCTTAATTATGGAGTGAAAATTTGGTACGTCCTCGTGAACCTGGGAGCAAGCTGTAAAGGTTAACAAAATCACAGCCGCTAGATGGCGCCGTGGTATTTTCGTTCGCTTTTCAATCGGCGATAGTGCCCCTTTAACTATGGTAATTGCGTGGGTAACATCCGAAGTTGAAGAACTTATTTGTGTCCGATTCAAACCGTATTTAGTTAGTTACAAAAAAATGTGAACCACGGAAGAAGATTCAACGGAGTTGATCGCTCGCCACACACAAAACCATGCGTTATATACTCAGCTCCGCTTGCAACGATATCCGTTTTAAAAATAAATGCTGGATTTAAAAAGAAAGGAAGACTTGATCAGTCAGTTCTAATTTTGCTTTAAATGAATTTAATATCCTAATCTGATCTACCATATTTTCTAAGCGATTAATTCAGTATTCTTATGATCACTTTTAGTGACGCCAGATAGTTTCGATCTTAATGAATTAACTCGGTAACAAACCTGATTTCAACAACGACGGCACCCTCTGGCGGTAGCTAGTCGAAATTAGGTACTAGTTTCACCCAGTTATCCGAGTAAGGTAACCTACATACTCTTATCCAAATTTAGACCATACTTATCCGGGGAGCCGTCACAGGGTTTTTTTTTTTTGAAAAGCACCGCTCACATAGGTGTCACGGACATGGGGATATGCTTGAAATGCGCGGACGAACCAGGGCAACCCTCACACAGAGTTTCATGAAGACTCCACCAACATCCGAGCTTCCTTAGATCTCACCATCTGATTAGCCAAGTGAGGTGTGGTCACATGAAAACCAACCCTTTCACAAATTCGTGAAGAGGGATGCACTTTATAGTAAAAAAAAAAATTGCCGCTCCACAGTGACATAAGTACTGGGTCAACGGCCTCCCTAGTTGTTCCCCCCTTTCTCCGCCGGTTCGGAGCAAGATTGCCAACAAGCTAATAAATTAATTTGATGTGATACGTTGCAAAAATCATGAATTGGACACGAATTATACAATCCTCTTAATGCATACATCGGAATTACTGAACATTGATAACAAAATTTGCTAGGATGAAAAAACGCCTCAAAAGGTTTTGAAATTTTAATGAAAATAATGTTCGTGGTTAGCCGCCGATTCCACACAAAATAAAAAGCTTGTCACAACTAAAGGTGATGCAGTCGAAATATCACCACCCATGTTAGTGTATGGTTATGACAAAAAGTTTTAAGGCATATAAAATGACATTTGTACTCACATAAGTATTGCGAAACTTGTTTATAATATGAATGCTATAAAAATAATTTTTTTTTCTGGTATTATCAGCTTTATATTCAAACAAACTTCAGGAAAAAACTGAAGGGGGGAGTGCCCACAGATGTATCAGTCATAAGTTCAGTAAACACAGACACAACCACCACGCTGAACACAACAAATTCGCTTGAATTTTCGGTGAAGTGCAACACCCGTTCGCCCGTTTCAGAAGTATTCCAACTACACTAAAAACGTACGAAAAATACATGATGAAAGTTCGTCAATTCCAAATTTCAAAAGCTTTTGACATTTGGAATTTACGAACTTTATCATGTGGTCGGACGTTTTTAGTGTAGTATAGTTGTTTTTTTTTTTTTAAGAAATTTTGACGAGCCTTAAGTCAGCCGAAGCAATTAATGCTTGTATGGCTGAACCGGCTCAATTTTGAACATTACCAGATTCTTAGTTATTAGAGAAGAAGAAATATCTAGTAAAGGGAGGTGCCAGCCCGGGGATTCGATCCGGGGAAACCTCCGATCATCGTCGGGGCCGAAAGATTGTCCAGAATTAGCCAGAATACATCCCATAGCCGCTGAAGGAGCATGGTAGCCTCTCACGCTACCGTGGCCGGCAGTCCTGGCGGGGACTTTGCCAAGGTCCCCTTTCCAAGGGTTCGACCAGATCCGCAAACCTCCAGCAACCAGGCTGAGCACTCTCACCGCTCAGCCACGATGACCTCGTTGGAATACTTCTGAGAATACTTCTGGAATACTTCTGACCACGTTGCACTTCACCAAAAATTCAAGCGAACTTTGTTGTGTTCAGCGTGGTGGTTGTGTGTGTTTTCCGGAACTTATGTCGTTTTCAAACAACTGTAGATGCCGGTATTTTGTGTATCAGTTAATGGGCCCCAAGATCCCAGTTACACCACTGGCGTTATAATCCATTAAATAACAAACTGAATGAAATTAAATAAGGATAGAAATTAATGCTACGTCAATCAAAACGTACTGGTGCCCATTCAAAATAAAGTAAATTGAATTAGGCTAATCCAAACGGATGGATGACTGCAGAAATCGGACGTACAATCCAAAGTTAATCAGATTTCTGTTTAAAACCAATCCGTTTGGCAGTAATTTTGTTGCACTACCCAGTAAGCGCTCTGGTTCATCTCGCAAATTAGTCCCTAACCAATCTACTATCTTTCTTAACTGCTGCAATGAGAATACCAGCATGCATCCCAGTGTGGCAATTTGTGTAAGCTAAGAAAGGGAAAGCAACTTTCACAGAAATTGGATAGCGTCTCACAGATTAATTTCCGATCCCTCCAATTTCCGGACCGCTTGATTGAGAAATCTAGAAACCAACTCTGTTCTGTTCTGCCATAAGTGTAAGGATTAATCGATACACCAAAAAGTCTTAACTTCAAAACGAAAAAAAAAATCCTTCCAACCCTTTTCACATTTCCATTCAGTGAGATTAGACCACGTAAACTTACGTCATACTGCACGACTAATGATGATTACAGTCACAAAAACAGCCGTTTTCAAATGCAAACCGGTTGTAGACGCATATTAAGCCCCGCAGGAAAGCTTTGCCTTTGGATTTTTTTAAATTATTAATTTTTTTAGGGCTTTAAGCCATCTTTGGCAGATTCACAACAAGACGTAAGCCTACACAACACGACAAAAGAAGTCCAACGACGTAAAGAAAGAGCAGTTCTCGACAAGGGTTTCCTGAGATCACGAGTGAAATCAAGCAAGCACGGCCACAGTTGCCAGGGGGTTCGTCTGGGAGGCATCACCAACCTATGTACACACTACACAGGCGTGTCTAGAGGCGTCACCAACTTACGTAAACCAGAGGAGTACCAACTTACGTAAACCCCTCTACTCCTCTGCGTAAACTCCGTGACTGGAGGCGTCACCAACCTATGTACAACTGGAGCTATGTATACACAAAGGTTTCCTGGTAATCAAGCAAAGCAGTCACGAGTTATCAGGGGTTGGTCAGGTGGACCCGCTGTACCCGGGCCCGGCCGCTCAAGGGGCCAAAACCTGTCAGGTTGTTAGGCAGGAAAGCCTTCAAACGTAAGCAGCCCAAATTAATGAATGAACTAAACGTTAAGCACAATTGTGGCAACCAACATTATCACATAGTGTAATTTTTTTTAAAGATTTCTTTCTGTCAGGGAGGGGGCCAGCTGTTGTAGTTATTCCCAGGCCCCTAACTTTGATATTGGGGCCCTGGGGGTTGGTCTGTGAGGCGCTACCAGCCCATGTATACATGGGGTTCAGGATGCTATATGCTGAACCACCACATCACACTGACCCACGACCATCACTCCGATAGGTTTTAATTCTGTGTTGCATTGCTACTATCGTCGTGATGGAAGTAATGAACTTTACTATCATTCCGATGGAAGGAAGAAAAAGACGATATGGATGGAAGGGCACGTCAACACGTTGGTTTGTTTGCGACCGTACTGAAACAGGCCAACAAGATAAGACCGCTTCAAGAACTCCGAACAAATGACTTGTGGAAAAAAAAGTAGGTGCTTAGGGCTAAAAGGACAAAAACACAAAATAGCTTAAAAGCGTGCGGTTAAAGAGCTGTAATGAAAAGGCCAGCCGGTGTCACAGCTACGCAAAATAGGGGCAGAAGATGAGGCTAAAACGAACAGTCCTAGCTTAGATGTCCACACGTTAATTTTAGGTTTGAATTCGCAACAATCCGAGAGTGAACTACTTAATACGAAGTATTTTCCCCGAGTTTTGATTTTGTGGGGAGTGACTGGCTTTTCCGTCCATTTAGATATAAAATTGCTCATTAAAAGAACATTCGGCAAAAAGAACTGGTTTGAACTGGTACAATAAAAAGATAATAAAAGCACTACACTTAAGAGCAGTATACTTTTTTCAAATATGAGTAACAAGAATGGAGAAAAGAGTCCACAGCGTTTTACCAATTGAATGGCTAAATGCAATAGAAAGAAAACAAAATCCAAGTCATTGACGAACAGCACGCTTCATTTATACCAATTTAAGATTCTTTATGCAGATTTAGTTTTTGGGAATTCTTCACGTGGGAGATTTGAATGGCAAACGCAGCTGTTCTCAACGACGGGCAGCTCCATTAAATTACGAGCTAATTAACGGATTAACAACCACTTCAACTTTCCCATTAAATATATTTCTCGCAAAGCTATCTCCAGAAGAGCTTAATGCCTGAAAGTAGCCACATTTATCACCTTCAACGTAATTCCAACATTTTAAATTCGCTCATTTTCGAATACCCAACAATTTACAGCCAGTTGACTACTGTGTAGCAATGGATTCGACCATGAGGAATTAATTACACCGATTTATCAAAGAAATTCCCGTTATTAAGTATAAATACTAATATGTGCTTTTAAACTCCTAACGTGCTGAAATTACATTTTTGTGGCTACGTGTCACACTTCGCTTGGATGGTATATTCGTTTCAGTTCTTTTTTTTTAAATTCTCTTTATTCTCGATAAAGATTTCGTTTAGGGAAAACGGGGGGGTGGGGGGGGGGGGAGCACCGGCACACAGTCGTTGTGCTGCAGAACGTAACACAGAAATAGTTGTGGAGAGAGGCGGGGTGTATTTTATTATAGCTTTATTTCTTTAACGGTTCACCCAGACCCAGTGGATTTACTTCACTTAAATTCACAGAAAAATACACACTTTGTCAAGAAGTCACAACAGTGAATTACGAACGACTGCAGGACCTGGTGAATATAAATCTTAAAGCCCATTGGAGTGCACCGGAGGGGGCCAAGGAAGGCACTGCCTCTGCCCTTTTTGAAAAATACCCCTTTTGTTTAATTTTTTTTTTCGTACATTTGTAAACGTTCACTGGCCATACCAGTTGAAAAGTGAAGCGCGAAACAATATGTGGAACAAATATTTTTATGTTTTTGACTGTGCAGCTATAGCGGTGCCCAAGTAACAGTTCAACTTTACGCAGCTTAAAGAGTGTGCGCTTAAAAATGTCCACTCCCAAAACTGATCGGGCCCTTTTGTCAGAAGTTTGCCCTAGCCCTCTCGGTGCCACTGTTCGGTTAGGGTCAGCAAGTGTCAGAGCGTTTTTCCGTAGCCCATACACAAGCTTTCCTGCAAGATTACCTCGAAACCATTCTTGGTGATGCCGATGTCTTTCCAAAGCAAAGTAGAAATACAGAGATGGAGCTTAATCTTCTCCACTGACGTCACTAAAACTTCTGCGACTTATGCTCATTTTACAGCTGTATGACTAGGGTAACTGAGTTAGCTCGATAAATAGAATTCCCATACTTGATGAACATACGCATTTGTACTGTTCTTCTTTCTGTTCAATGGATACTTCTACTTTAAACGTGGGCCAACAAGAGACTTATTTCTTACGCTGTCTTACAAATACATGGTGTGTAAAGCTGCTCCAAAACAGCGAACAAACTTCTTCCCAGACTTAGCTTCAGACCACCGTAAAACCGCATTACTGCGCGCAGTTTCTTCTAGACATTGAGACACCTTTCACACACCTGCACGCACCGTCCCATTCCATACACCTACCAATAGTGAAAGCAGACAAAATAATTCACCAACTCCCCAGGCAACAGGCATTGCAACTGACAGTTATTGTTGGGACCAATTTAAACTCCTATATTAGACGTCAATTCCAGTCGGCCATCTATGGCCTACCCACGTCAAAGAAAGGCCGGCAATATTAGGAGGGAACGCTAAGAAAACCCAGCTCCCATCTATCTTGCCCAGACAAGTCGGCAGTAAACCCGTGCCCTAACCAAACCCACGTAGCGCGGGGGGAAAGCAGTTACAATCTTTTAAAGAATTCAATCAATGCTGAGTCGCGAAAACGAGTGAATTCCGGCTCGGATCTAGTTCGGGGAAGGTAAATTGGACTTTTCCGGCCAATAGGACGAGTTCAATACAGAGAGAAGAGAAGACAACGATAGGTGAAGAGACGCTACTGTGGATACAGTATTACCTTGTTTAACCCCTTTAAATCCTTGTTCCCGTATACGGCTGCGACCCACACGACAATCGGAAAAAAGCGCGCCCAAGCTATGCGACAGGTCCCCGGGGAACCTGAGCATAGCGGGCAAGTACGGACGGCCCAGTGGTTAGCGTTGCCGTCTCCAAACCAACTGAATGACGGATCGAATCCAACAACTGACAAAACGCTTAAAAATATAAGTCACAAGAAGATATTGTGCCAGTTAAAGGAGGCTTATTAATTTTGTCATGGACAAAACCTAATCTTACTCCGGGCCCGGCACTCGGGCCCAGCGCTCTTTCGAGGCCCCGCAATATTTATTTGCAGCCATGGAACTTAACTAAATGTGCACTGTAATCCACTGTTCGCCAAAATATAAAAAAAAAAGAAAGAAGGAAGTGAAACTGCACTTCAAGAACATAGATACAGCATATGCTTAAACAAAAATACTGCTAAATACAAAAATAATTAAACATCGACCTATATGATTGATTACATTATTCAAACGTATATACCAGTACATTTCCTTTGTTGGCCCATTACGTCCTCTAATCTATATACACGCTAGTGTGTCGCGCCAAGTTAGGCAACAAACATCACAACAATTCAACTGTCGAGGTTGCAAACCATTGTAGCGCGACGCCATAGCGTCAGTGTCTTATATCTTGAAGCATAGTTGGGCACATTTAAGGAGCTTGGTGAAAAAAATTAATGCGGTACAAAAGCCTAAATTGTGTTGAAATCGAGAACAATGACCCACCTGACAAAAATTAACTCGTGTAAGAATGTCAGCGAAGCTGCTTTAAATACAAAATCTGACCCTCAATAACGTTGAAAATATGTTAATATGACATAGTTACTAGCTAGTCCGCTCATCCCCATATTAAATCCCATAGGGTGATTACTCATCGATCGATACCGAGATAACGGGAAGGCTTCCAGGTATGAAATTGGATGAATGGGTACAGTACAATACGAACTGCGTACCTTTTATGGTTTGAAGCCTGGGGGCGTAACGGGATGGCGTGGGAGGGCTCGTATAAGTACGAAAATATTGTTATAACCATTGTTAGCATTGTCGGCATCGTCTCTCATCGGACGGCCAAAGTTCCGACAATGACAACGTGTATACTGACGTGCGTGCCTAGACACACACTAGTGTATCACGATAAATCTAAACAACGTTGCCATAGAAATTGTACTCACGTCTCATTCACGAAAAATAAACCAACTGTAAAAACAAAGCAAATAAACAAAGTCAAAAGCTGGTAAAGAGGCCATCAAGTTGAGAGGTTCGGCCCTTCAAAGGAGTGATATCAACACATCAAAACTAACTAAATAAAACAAATTACAACAAGATTAAAACCAAACCAAAATCCTATAAAGTAGTGACTAAGTTGAGAATGGTTCGGGCCTATAGGTAAAAGGTAGTAGCAAAGTGTTGAAAACCAATTTCTTGTTGACGTGGCACTTTAATACAAATCTGCACGGTAGTGGAGTTGAGTAAAAACATAATTTTATAAAAAAGGAGTGATATCACATCAAAAACAAAACTGGTAAATGGGGCCGCTAAGTTCCGAATGGTTCGGCCCTTCAAAGGAGTGATATCAACACACCAAAACATTCGCCATCTTAATCGCACCGAATAATATTTTGGACGTTAAATGAAAACTTGAACATTGCTACCGAAAGTAGCAATGTTCTAGTTTTCATTTTACCTTCGAACTAGTAAACGGTGCGATTAACTTGGCGAATGTCTTGGTGCGTTGATATCACTGCTTTGAAGGGCCGAACCATTCAGAACTTGGCGGCCCCTTTTACCAGTTTTGGTTTTTGATATGATAACCTATACTGCTCGCATGGATTAGCCGGCCCATCTTGAACCTAATTAGAAGTACAAAGTTTTAGAAGTGCAAAGATTAGTAAGACTTGGTGTTCAAGCCGGGAAAACCCTCACGGTAGGAAAACTGCCTAAAATAAGCTAGAATAGATCCAATAACTGCTGAAGGAGGCTGGTAATCTCTCTCACAAACGACAAATATGACACTTCCTTTCATTTCTATAGAAGAAAGCCGACCGTAATCACAAAGTCCAGCGTAAGAGCAGAACTTTCCTTGTTGAAAACACGGTACACACTATCAGTCGATAAAAAAAAAAGCGAAAAACAAATTGTACTGGTGCAAAAAAAAAAAAAATGCGGCGTACTAAATTCTCAAATGTACCTGAAAAAAATTGAAGAGAAGGTTTTGCAACGATTCGTAAGACGGTTTAATTAAATGCCTTCTCATCTTTCATTTGTCTTAGTAGAATTTCATCGTCCCTAAGCATTTTATAGCTATATGTAATCGAGCCGACGTTCATTCACGACAAATTTTCAAACGGAAAAGCAATTTGAAAGTATGTTGCGTACGTCAAAAAGCCATTAAAGCAGAAAATTGAGACAAAAAAAAAAGGCAACTCATTAAAAATTTCAAAATAACCTATTACATCGTCGGAACCCTACGATGTTTTAAGCTGCTATTCCACCATGCAGCTACAGCATGTTGGCTAATCATTACGTCAAATCATTATGCTCAAAACAACGTACGGGGCTTGTATTGAGTATTTCCTGCTTCCTACCATGGTGGAAGGTGTAGAGGAAGAAAGATTTCGTTTTGGAACAGGCGTATTATCAGGTGAAATACCACACCGGTCCTTTGCTTCAGTAATTATACATATCGAAGCTTTACTGGTCACTGGCAAACAAACCACAGATTTTGACAGTATACCTCACTTAGATCAAGCTGTTCGGGAAATGACGTCACCTACGTTAATCGTCGGACGTTTACGGAAACACGAAGCTGCTTCACGTTAGGATTCGAAATATATAGTTATTTCCACACGAAACACGAAGATGCTTCTCGTTAGTAGGCTATACGTTTAACTTGGTGAATCAGTGGCATAAAAATGAGATTTAGGCCTACTTTAATATGAAATACAAACGCCGAAACCAACGGAATTAGAGCTTGGATGACGAAATGAGATGGGGCTAGTATTGCTGCGCCAAATGGAAGAAAAACATCCTAACATCCTAAAATCGTAAACCTCAAAAGCAGCATCATGGTGGCTAGTACTTTCAATATTTTTTGTTAAATAAAATCTGATATTGATGTTTTTAGAAAACTAAAATTCTCACACCGAATGTCACTCGTGCTTTAACGAACTCAATGATTTGTCGGTTTTAGCACTCACCCCCCCCCCCCCCCTCCACCAAATTTCCCGAGACCTGGGAAACTAAGTCTGGAAAGCAGTTGCCTGCTAAAACGCACAATTTATCGATTCCATAAAAGCACGAGTGGAATTTGGTGCGATTATTTTTTCGGTAAAGTTTTTTTCAGAAAATTAAATCTAGATAATTAATCTCGGGTTATGACTGAAATGCCTTTAACTGGGCTTCCCGGGGCAGCAAAAGCTTGGTAAAAACAAGCCCTGGTGTATACCTGGTCAACCATAGTATCTAACCGACAAGTCTAACTTAAAAGGGCAGTTTTAACTTGCGTATCTAAATTCTTGGCATATTCTACACTCCTTAATACAAAAAGAAACTTGCAGAACTGTTTTTTTTTTTTTTTTTTATATAACACGATTTCTTTACAATTAATACTTTCCCTATTTTGTTCGCTGTTCTCGTCAACAAAATAAGATGGCACTAACTCGTCCGTCCGACTTTTTTATTTCGTCTGCTGTCTACTGTCTACCAATCAAATCTACAAGTGTGCAGTTTTCCAATTAGCTTTCGAAAAGAGTAACCTCCGATATAAATAAAAAAAAAATTAAAAAAATTTGTTTAGTATTCTTCAAACGTAAAATCAGCCAGGCACGGCATGGATTAAGCTTTAAGCCCTAACCAGACAGAAGACAATTTCGTGCGAAGCGATGCGTTACTATGTGCATACAAGGTCAAATTGCTGCACTCAAGTAGTGGGTGTGGCGTTTATTGACCGATTTTGACGTCTTTGAGAAACCACCCTGCAGTCACAAGCAGTCTGCTTACGAATTTAGCTTTTGACGCGCTCTCAGCCGCAGCCATGAAGACAATTTGTGAAATCTTGACCACAAATCAGGTCAAAACCAGGATTATCTTTTTTATATTTTTCGGAATTGTTCGTCAGCTAATAGCTAGCGCCATACGATTTTCAGCTAACGAAATAAATTATCAAACGTGTACATTGCAATATAAGCCATGGTCAACACCGTAAAATTAATCAATATGCGGTAGGATCACACGCTTTGTATGTTGCATGCCACACTTGATATTAAAAGAGGGAAAGATACGGGCATGAGTGGAAAAGGAAAGAAGCTGCAGAAAGATAACGCGGGAGATGCGGGCTCCGAACACCTGCGTGCAATGCTGGGAAAACAATTTCTCCAAACGTGGGCAGCCAATGAGATTGCCCGCGCTCAAAACAAATTCAAATAAATTCCTTTCCGCTAAGTCGTTTTCTGCTCATGAAAATGTTAATTAAAATCAGAATGAGTTGAATGCGATTAGCTTCTCAACCATGACGCCGAGCATTTTGTAATCTTCATGCAAACTAAAAGTAATGGTGGCTTTTAGCAATTACACCAACAGTTTCGACGCGGTATTTATTTTGATTGGTTTATGAATTGTGACTAAAATGTGATATTTTTTGGCCCAGTGTTACCACGTATGTAAATACTTTTTGCAATTAAGTTAATTGGCATTCGTGCCCTCCTATACTTTTGGTATTTATTCTTGTTCAAGATTGATTCTATGATGGAAACCCACTCATTAACTCATTCCCCCCAAGTACGCATGGTGTATAACTGTTTCGCCGATTCCCGTTTCACCGAAAATTAAGCCCTGATTAAACCTCAGCGAAAGGCGGATTCCCCTTTCACCGAATCCCGTTTTGCCGAATCAACACATTTTTTAACAAATTTACATTGGAGAAGCTAAAGATGCATTTTTAATTGGTAGGAATTTCTGATTAGTTGCGGCATCTGATGTTATATGTTTAGCCACAGCGAGCGAGGTACGTGTTTGAAAAAAAAAATATTCGACAAAACGGGATTCGGCGAAACGGGAATTCCCGTTTCGTTGAAAATTAAGACACTGATTAAAAGTAGGCGAAACGGAATTCGGCGAAACGGTCATACATCGTACTGATATCTTAACAGTAAAGACACCACGTGACCATTTCAAAGGGTATGGGTTCAATTTTGAGCCCAGCAGATGACCTCAAAGTTAAGGATTTATCCTTGGTCGTACAACTTCTAGAGGAAACAAGAAGAGCTTTATTTTTCTTACTAACAAAGATCGTTTTATGGACAACTTACAAGGCCACCATGCAAACCCCTCATTGGCGATGGGTTTCACCGCAATCCAACAGTAACAACTGAGTAAGTCCAACAACTGTATTTATCTTTTCGAATGTATCAAGTGATGGAGTAAATGTGTTTGGGAGCAGATGGAAGACCTCACGCGCCAAGTTCTGTAACATGTTCAATTCACTGCCTGTCACAAAGTGGCAGCGCTCGCGTTTTACGTCCATAATTTAGATGATTAAGTTCGACCTCACAGGACACTGCAATTCAGATGCATCGTGGTACGAAACGTTAAATCACTTACAAACCATTTCCAATTTTGGAGATTTGCGTAAGACTATTCCCACTCCGTGCTATATTGAGACTACCTAATTTGCCCAAATCTACTTCAAGGAGGTCTGAAAAGAACACTCACAGATCCAACATCAGTTTTAAACGCGCCAACAAACTACAAAATGGGTACACAAATTGACACGTCTACACCTTTTGTGTTTCGGTGACAAAACTAATCGAAGGGGTTTTCCTATTCAACGGGATAAAACAAACAATCTCATTTCCGCCTTTTTTCTTCGCCCCCCCCCCCCCCCCGATCCTTTTCTCTCTCAAAGATGTCGGCAGGAGGCAACGCGAAAGCAGCACCGACCTCAGATCCACTTTATTGGAAACCAAATTCAAGGGCTTTACTCCCTTGGAAACCATTCGTGAAGAAGAGGGGGACAAGCAGGGTGCCTTGAGGAATACCGTTCAGCTCAGCGTACGAACGAACAAGCCCGACCCACGCCCAAAAGCAGCTAGCTAGCTAGCGGGCGCCTCCATCTGCAGACAATTCGTATGCAGCCCAGGGATTGAACCAGGGCACTTAGTGGCAGCCGGTGTGTTAGTGTCACCACACTTGGGGCACTGCTGCAGATAAGGGCACAAACGCCCCGAACGCGAACAGGAACTCGCCTGTTTCCACCGACTGATCAAAATCAGCCATTAGGCAGCTGACACGTCATGGTGTTTCTCAAGTGGCACAATGCAACTTTTCCCGACAGTCTCACCCTGTGAACCATTCCCCCCCCCCCCCCATGTACCCCCAACCTCCCTGCCTCCCACTCACGTAATAAGTCATGACACGAAACAAAGACCAACACAATAACCTAATTGCAGGCAAGGCAGAGCATATGACATTTTCAACGCATTAGGTCAAACTCGAAAATGTCCAATTTGTTTACTTAGTGTCTGCCTACAGTACACGTGAAAGTTATACGATCCATTTTCATTTCAGTACCAAGGTGATAGCAGACAACAACAGTAAGCTAAGGAAAAAGAAGTCTTAAAATTCTCAGTTTTTGCTACTGTCGACTTGGTGCTGACGACAAAGGCGTATGCGCATAATAACCAACGATCGCCCATTACAGACGTTATTAAAGTAATGGAAAATACGGCATCCTAATACCCTTCCAGTGAATCCCAGAGAAGATGAATGAAATATCGAGGTATGGTAACCTACACTATGCCACAGAAGATGAAAGAATTAGCGAGGCATGGTAACCTACACTAATGCCACAGAAGAGGAATGAATTATCGAGGCATGGTGACCTACACTAATGCTTTGTACCGACAGTATACGTCACTGTGTAATGTATCAACATAGCCTCCACATGAATTGTGTTAAGTTTTACAGCAGTATATTGTATGTGTATTGATAGTACACAAACTGTTGGAAGTTTTTACTCACAGTACACAATTCCTGTGGAGGCTGAGCTGGTACACAGTGATGTGTACTATCAGAGTATACACTGTCTTTCGAGTGCATGCTTGGGTTATTTCATTAGATCTTGGAAAATTACAGTACCGGTAGTACGAATTAAAAACTTATGAAGTTAGGTGAAACTGGGTTAGTTTCCATATAGACGTCATCTTTATCTGTAGAATTTGGGAGTTTTAAAGTGTGTTGCAACGTTAATTAAATACATATAGTATATATTCTTTGGTGTGTTGTCTCTTTGCCCTATGGTGACCTCTTAATGCACTCAGCGGGTGGCAGTACAAGTCCGTATTCTCTCAGGACCAGGGGCAAAGGATAAGACAGCAAGCAATGTAGTTGCAACGACTATCAATAATAAAGCACATGTAATTGTAAAATAAATGTGAAAAGCAGGAATAAAGTCACTCTTGATTACAAAAGAAGAAAAAGGAGGAAAGCAACCACTTTTGCACATTTTCTTTTATTGAGATTTTAATGCATTTTTACGAGGTTTGCAAAGCTTACAAAATGAGCGCAAACGAGGAAAGCTTTCAAGCCTGAAAAAGCTAAGGTGTACACAGACATTTTACTGTTCTAACGATTAGCACCAAGCTAATTGGTCGTGGGATACTCCTACTGTAATCCTAGGATTACAAGAGTGCCTTCTACAACGGCTACATTTTAAAATGGGGTTTACAGGCTTGCCTAACTGTACATGACTAAAGCCTTGCGAGTTTACTTAATGTGGGATATGGAGAAATATGTATTCTTATCTTGTTTGCAGGGTGTCTCCCTTTAATAACACATCAATCACGTTGCAAACCAAGTTGCAAATGATGTTGCTTTCTTCCACGGCAGTTGTATTTTTAAACCAGTGAATGGTGAATGACTTGAGCATCCTTATCTTCAACACACGCGACGGGTACACACGGCAGCTCGACACCTTTAACAAGTTTAAACATACACCAAGCACGCAGCAATGTTGACTTGAGTAATCTCCGTTCCATCCTGCCTTACCGAGTGGATTCAGGGGCTGGGGAAAAGTCGTTTACTCTCCCATAAAGCCACGTCCCGATTTTCCCGAGCAGCAAAACGGGCTGTTGAGACATGTGACAGGGCCAAATCAATGGGTTTTTATGGCCAGCGCTCTTGTCAGTGTAAGAGGCACACGAGTGGAAAGGTAGGAGGGCCGGAAGGAAGGGGGGGGGGGGGGGGGGGGGGGGGGTAAGGTAAGAGCCGGAATATATATAGGAAAATGTCGACCGCAACGAGAACAGACGACGAAACGACTGTCGTTCGTTTTCTTTCAAAAATGCAGTTTCTTTCACTTCTGGTTGCCTTGAAATAGCTCACAATAAAGAACTGAGAATTTAGCGACGCCCCCCCCCCTCCCCCGGCCTACCTTAGCTTGAGAAATTCTTGCTCGACCTTGTTCCACCTATAATTAGTTATGAAACAACTAATAATCCTAGGTTCCACAGAACTCTTAAGTAATTTGTTTTCGTAAATACTTTTTCACAGTTTTTCCCTGCTCAAGATTTTTTTCTGCCTCACACGGGCTCATGGCTATGGTTAGCTAAAACTGATTCTGATTTCCCCTCCCCAGCCCACTAATGGATCTTCCATTTAACTAACAACGTCGTAAGACTGACTTCAAAGAGACTGCACTCTGTACATAAATTGTCAATTACTGACTCGGGTTTCCTATGCTGAAAAAAAATGTTTGTAATAATAGGGAATTCTGAATAAACAAAAATTTTAACCACACACAGCTCCCAGTTCTCCTATATTTCCTATTTTGTTTATAGGAATCTCAAATAAGTTGTTTTATACAACTTTGAGGATTACATTGTAATCTGTAATAAAGTATTATTATTATAAAGCTCCTATAAATCATGAAATACTCCTATATTTCCTATATTTTTCTGTTCCGAACCGAAATATTTCCCTGTTAGTAGTGTCTTTTCTTGCTACTATTTGGATCAGAAAAGATGAACATCGATCGCCCTCCTCCGTGGCGCTACAGTATGGTACGAAAATGGAGCGTGAATTTGTCGAGAGGCCAATCAACTGTGTACCAACTGTGTGGTGCGCTCAAAAGTGCTTTTTAAAATTTTTCTTATTGTGTAGTAGACAACACAAAATTGACAGGCCGCAATAACCCACTACACCCAGACTAATTATTAATACAAACCTCCTATAAATTGGTTTGATTTTCCTAGAAAGCTCCTATTTTTTAACAAAAAATTCCTCTATTTCCTATTTTTTATCTATACATTGAAGTTAGCTGGGAGCCCTGACTGTGGTTCGGAGACAAAAGGAGCCCGCAAGACATTTCTCACACAAGTGTTGCGTAGTCTTGCGTGTCTGTTTCCAGACGAAAAGCCTCAAACCTACAAAAAGCAGCCATTAAAACACAGCATGTGCAAATTAATGTCAGTGATCCTGACGACATATCTGATTTTCAAGGTGACAATGAAGTTTTTAATGCTGAAAATCTGTCGCTCTAGCGTTGCAGGAGACTGATGGAATATACAGATATGCAGATTCGGTATAAAATGAGAGAAAGATGGTAAAAAAAAAAAATTAAGCGTTTTGGGGTTAAGAAAAATTGCCGCAACACTTCACACGTTTCAAAACTTTATGGGACACCCGCCACAGTAAAATAAATAAGTCTGAAACCCCGGACAAGCAATAGCTATAAAACAGACTCATCAGGGCGTGTTTACGCCACAACTCGCCTTTGCATTCTCGCAGCTATATAGAAGCTAGAAATTATCTGAAATTCCAACATGGCGGCGGTTTTAGCTCTGCTAGCTCGCAACGAAACGAGTCAATAATTGAGTATAGAAGCGATTAAGAAAATTGTTTCGTCAGGAGGAATTCTTTATCTTACTGTCACGAATTATAAGACTGCAAGCATTTGCTCAAACGATGGCGAATTTAGCTAATCCAGGAAGCATTGTTATCATGGCAACGACACCTTTGACATCGCGATTAAATTTCAGCTGCATGAATGCAAAGGCGAGTCGTTGCGTACACGTCCTCAGCGCTTAAAGTCCTCAGCGCGCCGCAAGCTTTCAGGGACACACCCTGAGCAGAGCGAGCAAACACAGCATAGTGCTTGGCATTGCCGTCTTCAAACCAACAGAATAGCCGTTCGAATTCTACCGCTTACCTACACAAACGGGGTATAAAAATTACTAAAAAATTCATTCGCGACTTAAAGGTTTATGCCGACCTACGACAACACTTAAAAACTTAACCCTTAAACGTACCATTAAAAGTCGGGCTGAAACAGGCTTATTTCATTTGAAAGTCGGATGGGGTTGCTTGCAGTTGCACACGCTCTTAACTGTACCACCGGTGCTCATTAATTAATTTCTCTAAAATTTGCCAACGCTGAGCCGAACCATTCTTTGGGGATTTTTCTCTAAAAACTCGAGACTTTTAAAATCCCCCACTGAACAATTAATTTATCACAAGCGGAACCCACACAAAGCACGCTTTAATATTGATTCAGAATGAAAGAGCTTTTGCAACTTTTAAAACTGCGCAGACTTCGCGGCGTTTGCTTCTCAACAAACATTTGCATATCTGTAAAAGCATGGCAAACTCTTTCAATTACGTTATCAGGCAATTTAGAAAGGAATATTACAGCTGTTGGCTTTTATTCTGGGGGAAATTTCAAGCAACACATTACTTAACACCAACTTTATTACAACTGCCATCAGCGGTAGGAAAAAAAAGCAATTTTTTAAAAATTAAATAGGATTAAAACTGCCAAGACGTTTTGCATCTGTATTTATTTAACTCTTAGTTGAGCCTTCAACTTTCCGTCTTTAACCCTCGGACAACCTTAAGAAATAATATTGTAGCCCTGTAATATTTTCTAGTAGGTTTATTTCGAGACGTGAGGTGGTTATTTAAGTGTTGACTTTGAACTTCTATGGTGCACAAACTACCGCTTCCGTGGGGTTAATTACATGTTTGGCAAGTTAATAATGAACACTAATATTTCATTCAGTAACAAACCTGACATGGCCAAGTGTTTAAGTGCCCCAGGTATACTAGCTTTGACTTGGATTGTCGAACCGTCAGTTTGGTCGGTTCCGACTAAAAGTTTCCCGATCAAACGAAGTCTTAGCCTTTCTGTCGCATTGTTATGTTTCCTCACATATGCTTGAAACCAGCAAAACTGACTTAGCTATAAAAGACAAGTGTTTGGTGGCCGCCATGCTCATAATATAGAACGGACGTTGATGTTGTCGTTGAATCTTGGCAGATTACCCACTAGAGTGTGGCTTAATCGTCAGTCTGGTCTCGACAAGAGTAATTGAAGAATAAGGTGTGAAGACCTCTAACTAATTCCATGCAGCTTTTGACGATACCACGTGGCTCGACTCTGTATTTATATTTATACTCGAAATACATCACCTTCGTTAATCATCGGACTTTTACGGAAACACGAAGCTGCTTCTAGGCAGCGTTCGGAGTATAGTTTATGACCTTATCAGGGCAATTAAGTCACTTTCGGGAATCGTAGGACTATTACGGAAACACGAAGATGCTTATCGGTCAGGGTACGTCTATACTAGGGATAGTCCGATATTGATACTGGTATCGGTATAATCTGTATTTATCGGTTATTTTTGCCAAGCTAAGCCACGCTAACGGCGATACAGATATTCGTTATGCCAAGAAATACAACCATCTCCTCGACACCAAGCGAGGCTAAAACAACAACTAAGTGAGAAAATCAAAGCCATTTGCTCAGTTTGTAATGAATATGCAGCACGTGATAGTTCCGACGCTCTACGTTTTACAATGACCAACTTAAAATCTAACTGAGAAGATATGTACTGAAGCCATAAGTAGGAATAAGAGTAAAAATACTATAATTCTTGCACAGTCTCTAATTTTGGCTATAATTTTGGCACAGACTATAATTTTGGACAATCTTAGCAGTTGGAACCCATGCAAAACCAGAAACTGAAGTTGCATTTGTATGGAAACTAAACTTTTAGTGGTGATTTTTTTAAATATTAATATCAGTATCGGATCGGATTGCATTGGTTTACCCTTCATCAGTATCGGATCGGATCGGTAAAAAGTTATATCGGCCGATCCCTACGTCTAACATGTTTCATCAGCAGCATTAAAATGTCGTTTAGGTCTAATACCAAACACCTGCGTCGAAGCTAACGAAATTACAGGTTCGTCGACGAAATATGACGGGGGCTAGTATTGCTATGCCAAATAGAGGTACACATCATAAAACTAAAGCACCGTAAATCAAAATTAAATCGCAAATCGAAATGGAAACTGTAAAACGAAATTACTTCAGAAAATAGTTTGGCAGAATGAAAACAACAATTCTCAACCCAAATCCCACTCGTGCTTCTCTGAAATGTATAATTTGTGGGTTTTAGCACAACTCCTTTCCACCAAATTTTCCTCGACCTTCAGTCTTGGAAAACTAAATCTAGAAAGGAGTGTCGTGCTAAAAAACACAAATTATCGATTTCTTAGAAGCAATCGGGCCATTATAGTCGACAACACCCCAACTTGTCCCGTTTTGACCCAATCTTTAAGAAGTTGGACGTGAAAGGCTTATCACACCTCCCCCAATTCACACAAAGCAATTACCATCACCAGTATGTGACCAACAACGTCAATGACCATACTCAACCACCCTAACACCTTCCACAACTATAAAGCTGACCATCTCCACGTCCAGGGTGGACAAAAACTCACGTACAGTACCTTTACACAAGCTGTGGCAGGTCTAATTCCGGGAACCCGAGGGATGTTCCATTTTATTAGTTTTACAGCTGCCTAACAGCTTTAAAACATAACCTGACGTCGAGCAACGCTGTTGCCCCCACCCCCTCCCCCAAGCGATCCTACCTCTCCAAAAAGCACAAAACAAGAATGACTTTTATTGCACTGAACAGCGCACTTCTGAACCAATAAGACATAATCTTCTACGTGCAACACCGCACGTCAATTCCAACGAACCTTCTTAGGAAAGTACGGGCAATTCTCCGTAGTAGCAAGAGAAAAAAAGTGCCAAAGACAATTGGTATTCGAGTCGTCGGACGTACAGTACAAGTGCAGCAGACATGTCCACGCACAGCTCTTTCCTTTTCTCCTCTAGCTGTTTCTTTCCATCAAGATTTTTTTCCGGCGAGGGTTAGAAGGAATGTTTGGTCAGCTTTGCCCAACAGAAACTGCAGAAGCCTACCAGAAGGATCTTCGACAAGAAAAAAAGAAGAAAGAAAAGAAAACCAATAGCCATTTACTCAACGATGGAAACCTGTAGACGAACGACCCCCAATGAAAAGCGGAAGGAATATAATGTTATTGGAGTTTTTGTATGGATCAGAGAAATGGACGAATGGAAAGGAAAAAAAAGAATCCGCAAATATTTGGAGCCGCGTAAAGCGATGAGTTTTCGTAGTATGTTCGCTCCCGTATGCGCGTGCACACACCGTCGAGATAAAAATATGCTTGAACAAGGCCAGTTTTTTGCAAAGCCACTTAAGTTTCAATGGACCCTTGAATGAGCATCCAACCATGGTTGATTGAGCGTATTTTATTTTCCCCAATAACACCCACAATAAAAAAAAAAAACGCTTGGCAGGTTTTACTGAAGAGTCGATTGCTTTTTAATAATAAACAAAACTGAATTTACGTGATTTGAAACAAACAAATCGCTGTAAATAATGTAAAGATAATTTGAAAATAATCCAAAAGTGAAACTCTTACACAAGAATAACTAATTACATACATTAAGCCACCTTTGTGAACTTACGTTTTATTTGTGTGACGTGATCTGGATTCGAACTGGCAAACCATTTCATCACCTGATCACCACCAGGGCCTATTTCCAATTATTAACAGCTATTTGTGTTTATTTCTGCTTTGTTGAGTCTTCTGACTGTATATTGATTTGTATTCCATCTCCTATTACAGAGCACTCTCCATATAATGGAGTCCTGGTCACGGTTGTGACCTTAATAACGGTTTCAGTTGTGTACCTTTATGCCAGTGGACGAGCTGCCATGTAAAGGCGGTATGGCAGCGATCTGGTGAAGACTGGTTCGCTAGTTCGAATCTGGTTCACGTCACACGAAGTGCATAAGTTGGCACGATAATCAATAATTCGATAATAACAATTTTCATCGACTATCGTATCACATTTTTTTTATTTATCCAATTATCGTGCAAACTCCTATGCTTAAATTGTTATATCTCGGAAACCGTAATAGCTAGAAACAAGCGGTTTACAGCCTTGCGTGCAGAATTACAAGAGTTCCCCAACCAAGTGTGCAATACTGTTGCTCGCCGCTTTAGCTGATTTCAGAGTAAGTTTAATGCAAACAAGTTGTAAGTAGCAGCGCAACTGTCTATGGACAAATGGAGAGTGCCACACAATCCTCATACGTGAAGGTTACACTGTAGGCTTCAGCTAAAGTTTTCTTTAATTAACAAAACTAAAAATGGTTATTCCAGCTTTAAAATTTCTATTACCGAGATACTATCGATTATCGCGATAATTTTAAAAATTTTATCAGGATAAAATTTTTTTTATAGTGCCATCCCTAGTTGGCTTACTGTACTACGTTACTACATACCAAGTTATTTCTGATGCACTTTCGCTGATCGCTTACTTTCATGATCTTCACATCTGATTTACCATTAATGCCAATTTTGTCTTTTGCCACCCACGCCCCAAACCCTTACATCCTCAGCTCTTTAACGTTATTACCTATATACAGTGCACGTTTTTATATGAAGCATCTAACTCCATGTTAACGCTATTCAGTATTCTGACTGCCAGCTTGCTATTTTCGTATTAACAAGCAGTCCAAAATGTTGATAAGAATTTTGAAGAAGTGAAGCAGAAACCAAGTCCACGTTTTACATATATCCTTGAAAATACAATTTAAAAATATATCATCACCACCGACACTCTCCATCTCTGCTCGAAAGTAATTGAAAGATCTGATACAACCCAGAAACACCAAATAAGACCTTAAAAATAGGCACCCGGGCCTCGCATTTTTAATCCATGTTTTTGTCGACCAAAGGGCAACTCGAACTAGATCCCCTTTCCAAAGCTGAAGACCATTACGCGGTTCAGGTTGAGCGCAGCACTAACAATTTGGATGCCACTTCAAAGATCGTTTGACAATTGATTGGTCGTTCTGAGTGACCAAATGACAGGGTACGACACCAAACATGACACCACTGCACGTCAAACGTGCTAAATATAACGAAGGTCAGTCTCAGTTTCTGAAACCGCCAAGCACGACGTGGCTGGCTATAAAGATGTACCTTTTAAACGGTCACACCAGTGGTGCACGGGGAGAGGGGAGCGTGGATTTGGTTAAAACATAAAGAAGGCAATTACTGTAATTGCCCAAATTCAGAAAATTTTTTTTTAGCATTTCAAAGCCACTAAAATTGCTGTAAACTGAGTTTTATTTACAGGGCTCCGAGGGTTTTAAATCACCTCCCTTAGCTGAATTCACGGACGCAATCCCCCCCCCCCCCCCCCTGCCAAAATTCCTAAGTGCGTCACTGGGTCAAACTGGTCCACACAAATAAAAGCACCCACGCACACAGTTACAAACTGTTACGGATTTAATATTCTCCAGGGCTCGCCTGATACTCTTCTGTTGCTATGTTACATGTGCCTCTGTTGCCAATTTATTCTGCAGAAATATATTAAAATAGTGTACCATGTATTTATAACCCATCACACGTTAAATAAATATGGATGCAAAACTATTTACGTTGCCTTTTGGACTTATATGTCAGACTGCCTGAGCGGAGAATCGAACCCAGACCTTTGAAATCGAAGGCCAAGGTCCTACCGCTGAGCCAGACTGACACGGCCAAAAGGAAACGTCCATAGGCAGCATTTAACACGCACACATATACATGAAACATACACTTTGCCAATCGCCACTCCTTTTGGGCGTGTCAGTCTGCCTCAGCGGTAAGACCTTGGTCTTTGATTTCAAAGGTCTGGGTTCGATACCCCGCTCAGGCAGTCTGACATACAAGTCCAAAAGGCAACGTAAGTAGGTTTGCATCCATATTTATTTAACCAATCTCGAGCCCATTGGCTTTCCGTCCCGTTTAAACCATACACGTTCTTATAAATAAATCAGTGGATTTATTTTTATGCTATAAAAAAATGAAATTCTTCCCTTTTGGACAAACTTTATAAAATCGATCGATGTTAGTAATCCTACATTCCACGCTTCCAAGATTCTCTCCCATCCTTTTGCGTGCCTGAATCAAAGATCTCGATTCCCAGTTTCGGTTTGTAATGTAAAATCAAACTGTTTCCAAGTCGAAACTAAGATCTGTGATCTTTTAGCTACTCCTAGACTGTTTTCTAATATTACATGAGGGAAGAGGCCACAGATCCTGGTTGCTCCCACCACAAGTCCAACGTGTGAGACGCGTAAAAATTCGACGTGTGAGACGCACTTACATTAATAAAGACTAAAAAGTCACACTTACTTTTTTGAAAGACCCGTAAATTAAAATGGGAAAAAAAATAGTAGCTGTCAGACGCGGATTGGCCGTCGAGGCTAAACGGTTTAGAGGCCAACTTTCTTTGTTTTATTTAAATTAGTTTTCGCACCGTCTCCAAAACTGACAGACTGGCTGCTGAATACCGGCTTTCAGTCTCTAGTGTTACGCCATAAATACATTTTCAATTTTCTACACCAAACCACAGTGGTTATAAGCCCAAAATACGCGCGCCCCCCCCCCCCCCCCTCCAAAAAAACAACAGTGTGCTTTCGCTGATTTCCACTTTTAAAAAGACAAGCGACGGCATCGAAGCTAGACTATTCGAAAACTTACATTAGCATAAACCTAAATTTAATACTTAAAAATGGTTTAAAATGCATCTGAAATAAGTAAAACTTGAGTTGAGAGTAGGCTGTTTGTGGTTAAGTTTAAAACTACATACCTTCTTATTAATTTCGAGCATCCTGCTTGAAATAGCTTTTGCAACATTTACATAGGTTAGAGTGAATGCAGCAATCCCGTTTCTCAAGAGGGGAACAATAGGAAAATGAATGTCTTTGCAACATTTAAACACTTCTGAACTAATGTTGCAAAACTGAGCCATACAGGAAAGCCAACCGGGAGGAATGCACCTTTAAGATCCGTCCTTAATAAGCCCTTGACTCTCTCACCACAATATACGGGGAAAAAAGTCCAATCACAAAACGAGAGCTTTGCCAGGGATCCCTGGGAACCCTAGTGCAGCGAGCAAAGCAAACACAGCATTGACAAAGGTTTGGCCAGAGTGAGTGCAATTCTGCCCGCACCTATTTTTGTTATTAAGTCCCTCCAATTGTATTCGGGGCAAGGATTAATGGGATTGATTTATTTAATTACCAACCAATTTAAACACACAAATCTAATTTTCTACTACTTATACCGGATGGGGAAGGGGAAATGTTTTATCGCTGCTGGAGCAACTGACTCCAGACTGCCCCTAAAAATAGATAGTAACGGTAATCTCCCACAGTGAAACAAAAACACATTAGTCTTTTAAGTCCTAGCCTACATTAGTTGAAAAAGCAAACTTAACTTGTGCTAAAAGACTGAAATTAAACAAGCAAGGTTTTCAGCCCACAATGAATTGCCTTACACCTACCTATTTCTCTCATTTCAACATCTCGTCTGACTTCCCGCGTTTCCGTGAGTCGGCAAAGAAATTAGGAAGCAAGCTAACAAAAATGAGAGATCCGTAAAGAAGAAACGAGGCAGGAAAAAAAAGAAAAGAGAAAAAAAAAAAAACATTCGAAACAGCGAAATAAATTGTCCAAATTTGCAATTCAACACTTTTGGTGTTTACTTTTGCCAGACATCCAAGACTCGGTTCCACATCCAACTCTGCAACATCTGGTCCTTCCCAACACAACCGTCGGTCAAATTTGTTAGCGTCACTGGAAACCAGAACACCAGTCTCTTACGGAGCTTAAAAAAAAGAACACAACCTAGTGCTTTACTCTAAGCCAAGAGAATGCAGGTTCGAATCCCACGATTGGCAAAAGTACAAAACAAAACGTCTGGAAGTAAATGCGTCCTCCAAAGTGTTGAGCAATGTTTTCCTTGGTCTAGAATAATAAATCTAAATTAGGCACGTTAGACTAAGTGCTCCATAGCGTGGTTTAGGTTAGATTAAGTCACTGGGTCGTTTCTGCTGTAGCATATAGCTGACCATTAACCAAGATAAAATAGTTTAAAAAAAATAAAAGGCTCTATTGGAAACTTTGCACTATAGTGTCCGCAGCCTGTCTTGAGTTCTCCGTAGAACGAATACAGATAATCGATTTACGTTTTCTGTAGCAGAGTGCCTTGTTGATATCCAAGATGGTTACAAAAACAATGGCGGCCATCGATTAAAGCCACCCCGTCCAGGAAGACGTAGCCGCTCACAAAATACTTGCAGGACTTAAGATACACCACGCACACAATAATAACCTAACTTGATAAAAGTGCTTATTAGTTTGATAGGATGCTGTACCCAATTTGTACTCTGTAGCTTTTTTTCCCCGCGTTAACACCAGATCAAAATATAAACCAAGCCTGGAAAATAATATGCTAACCGTAAGTTATGTTTTTATGTATGTAGTAACAGTAACAAAATTTCCTGTTGGCTTATGTCATCTGAAACAAATTGGTCGTGAAGATGAAAAGGATTAATTTTGAATTTTACTAGACGTTTTAGGAGAAAGTAGTGTAATGAGGGTAGAGGCAAACCCAGAAATTTGAATTGGTAAAACTTCTGATCATTGACAGGGGGCGGAGATGACGTCCAGCAGAATAGATCCCATACACGCTGAAGAAAGCTGCTAGTGTCTCGCCCTACCCTGTCTGTCATGACCAGCAGCGATGAAGTTGTGCCAATTGTTAAAACCAAGGCTCTCGAAAGCCCAAAGCAGCTACAGCTGCAGTGACTGCAGTTACTCTGGACTCTCCACCATGTAAAACTGTAACAAGACGGGACCCTCCTGTTCCCAAGTTTGTTGTCAAATAACCTTGTATATTCTGTAACAATACCACGTTGTACCATGTATGCTTTGCCTTTCGGTCTCGTGCTGATGGCCGGTGGCATGGCAACAGATTTGGAATGGGCACAACGGTTGCAGACGCCATTCCGGCTGCACACCATCTTTCGGTCCCCTTTTCGACTCATCCTTTCGAAATTCATTACGAACCTTACGCCATTCCCAATTAATCCGAAGTCATGCCTCCGACAGTCTGCCGTTCCCGAAGTGCAGGCGAGCGCCCTACATCACGTCAATAAACTGAACAGCATCCAGACTCTCGACTCCAACATCATGGCTTGATTAGGTTTAAGAGGGGATTCCAGCGTTGAGGGTTGGATCCTCCACTCTGCGGGGCATTTCTCCAGCAGTTCCGCCTCTGCAGATTTTGGTGCATTAGGCCGGAGTTTAAAAAATGAAGAACTTTGGACCGAGGTAAATTCGAAATTTTGGACTAAATTTGACAACGTTTTTGACGAAATACCAGACCAACCATGGATGATGTTCCGTAAGACTATTTCGAATGACGCCAAATTTCAAATTGGACGAAGGGGAATTTTCCGGCACGAATTTTGGATTGGCAAGAAAGACGATTGACGAGCCTAACGATCGTTTTGGACATCCGAAGAAAAACCGTACCACCATGCAGACCGGATGGAGAGGAGACCAAAATTGAAGCAAGATTCCCGATTTTCCAGACTGTTGAACCACCGTTTGGACTTTTAAACCCGAAATTTCGTGACACCAGACGAATGGCCCGGACAGCAACTGTTTTCTAAACTAACGACAAGCTTTTGATGTCAAGTATAATTGTACCAATCACCTAACCTTCTGGAAGCGGACCTAACCTAAAAGCAACTTTGGTTGATGTCTTACCGAAAGAAGCCGAAAGTGAATTTGGAAATTGGACTCTTAGCGTAGGTAAAGTAAAATATCAAATGTGTTGAAAAAAAAAAATTCCAGCCGAATTATAATTTGGGTGCGATTATTTGGTAAAAAGAATTTCATGCTTATAGGTTTGATATAATTTCTTATAATGTAGTGACTTAGTGTAAAATGACGGTTTCATAACTCAAAATTTTGTTTAAATGAGAGGCGATCATTCATGAGTCGAACAACCGAGTGGATTCTTTTAGAATTTTGCAACCAGGATAAAACGATTAGCAACGATTAAGGATATATGCCAGAGTAGCACGAAAAAATCCACTTTGTTCAATCTTCTTGGGTATCATTAGCACCTTTTCGCTATCTGTAGCATTTAGCTAAGTTAAGCACTATGAAACAAGCGTTGTTTTCTGACAATTGAAGTTGATTTGTTTTTTCGAATTTGGGCAATTTTACGAGGAAATGATACCTTTTTTCTTTATTTGCATAAGCTACATTTGAAGATTGTGTCATTTTGGTTTGTGCATTTGCTAAGGACGAAAAAAGCGGGTATTTTAAAATTGGATTTTGTTCATTTTCGTTAAACTCAAGATTATTATTTTAAAAAGATTTAATTTCGGATTATATGTGTATGACGGGAAAAAGGAACAGTGGATTTGCGTTAATATATATTAAATACGGGAGTCTGTTTTGAAAGTAAACCCACGCCTTCCCTACAACAAGTTATAGGTTAGCTGTAATCAAAATTGCACGTCTATCTGATGAACATGTTACGTTGCACGGGGCTGCACAGGTGGAAGGGATCAATTGAGACCAAATTCCCCTGTCAGTCTCCAAGGACGTCATGTTCGTGACGATTTGACTAGACGTAAAGCTAAAGCTAATAAAAAGTAAACTTTACACGCTATTTAGGACGGCGTTAAATCGCGCTAAAAAAGATGTAAAATTTACTTTTTTGACCCATTTAAATCGTTTGTTATCCTCCGACTTGCGTTAAATCGCGGGAGGCTTGTAATTTAGAAAAAAAATCGGGAAGCACTGTCTTAAGCGTTAAATCGCGGGTGCCAAATGGTTTTTTGTTCTGTCTTGGGTTACTTAGTTTGGCACTGTGGTATTTGATGCCGCTTATTTTAGGTTTTGATATCGCGCCTTTTACTGGCTTGTTGTAGATCAAGAGGCTGTTTTGTCTGACCTGCTTTTTGACGTAAATAGTTGACTTGCAGTTTTCGTTTTGTTTACAGATTTAATTCATTACCACTTTAAGCGTCTGTCCCTAATTTATGAAACCAAGAAACGAAAACTTGGCTCCGTTTCACGGCCTTTTTAGCCGCCAATTTTTCGTTTCTTGGGGGCCATCCGCTTTTCTTTTACAACTCTTATATTTTAATTTAATTTTATGGTTTTGCAAAAGGTTAATCTGATGTAACGATTTGACAATAGCGTTCATGTTTCCTCTTGTCGGTTTGTGTTTGGCACAGTGCAACATTTTCTTGGTTTTTAACTGTCGGTTTGTTACCGTTGCTTTCTTTTTAATCTAAGTTTATGTTCCGTTGACGTTTCTTATTTAAGTAAATTTTCAAAAAGTTCAAATCCGGAAAATGGCAAGCAACTTTTGTAATCTGACCCGGCTTAAACGGAACGCGTTTTGTACTGCAGTTAAGCATAATTTCTGAGAACGGAACACACTCTTGTCACTGTCCGGTTCGCAACCATGGGTAGTCATGTTGGGCTTTTAACTCCCCCACATTGAAGTAAAAAATCCTGGTTGACAGTTTAGAAGCCTTAAGGCAGTACTACGTATAAAAACGCAGTTGTAAAATAAATCAAGGTTTAAGTCGGTAAATTATAATTATGAATTGGAAGGTCCGATGCGCATACAATCATGTAAAGACTTTTTCCTTTGCTTGAGAAAATGGAAATTGTTAAAAATTTGTCATTTGTTGGGTCTACGTCACCAGCTACGTTTAAAGCACCCTGCCTTTTTTTTTACTGTTGTAATGCGACCATGTGCTCTGGCTTTCATCCAATTTGATCTGTTGAATTGAAAGACCAGATGCGCATCCAATCATGTGAAAACTTTTTCCTTTACCAGAAAAAATGGAGATTGTTATAGATTTGTCATTTGATGGGGGTTTAATTCACTGGTTAGCTTGAAGAAACCCTCTCTTTTTTCTCGGTCGTAAAATGCAACCATGTGCACCGGTTTTCATCCAATTCGATCTAAGTGTTTAAAAAAATAATTCTCATGCTGTACAAATTATTTCTTTAAAATTCCACAATTTACAACTTTGACGCTGAATGGGGTCAGCGATTTCCTTTCCCTCCCCCGGAGCTTCTGCAGTGACTGCAGTTACTCTGGACTCTCCACCATGTAAAACTGTAACAAGACGGGACCCTCCTGTTCCCAAGTTTGTTGTCAAATAACCTTGTATATTCTGTAACAATACCACGTTGTACCATGTATGCTTTGCCTTTCGGTCTCGTGCTGATGGCCGGTGGCATGGCAACAGATTTGGAATGGGCACAACGGTTGCAGACGCCATTCCGGCTGCACACCATCTTTCGGTCCCCTTTTCGACTCATCCTTTCGAAATTCATTACGAACCTTACGCCATTCCCAATTAATCCGAAGTCATGCCTCCGACAGTCTGCCGTGCCCGAAGTGCAGGCGAGCGCCCTACATCACGTCAATAAACTGAACAGCATCCAGACTCACGACTCCATCGTCATGGCTTGATTAGGTTTAAGAGGGGATTCCAGCGTTGAGGGTTGGATCCTCCACTCTGCGGGGCCTTTTTCTCCAGTTCCGCCTCTGCACAGCAATGCCATGATATTTGTGTTAATAATATCCAGGGGCAAATATAATTTTACAATGGAAAAATTCTTTCCAGGTTAACAAAAACACTAAACAAAGAAGAAAACAGAAGAAAATGAGCAAATTTCCCAATTTTTTCGCCCCCCCGAAACAAAATAATTCCAAAGTCAAAGCCTCAGTCCTAACTTGTTTCGGTCCCCTGTTATGCTTACAAGTTGGCAAAAAATAGCAAAAGTTGCCCAAAGCGTCTAAACATTCAGATGGGGGCTTTTATTTTATTTTTTTTTATGAAACTCTTAGCTACGAAACTCTTACTGAATAATGATTCGGCGTAAAACCTGACAAACAAAAAATATTAAATTTTTATGGTAGGAAAAAAAAAACTAAGTTTAATTTTCAATGTCGCAAACTTAAAAACGCGTGAAAACATTTTGCTGCTGTAATTTCAATATCTTTCCAGATCCATGGCAAAGACTACTGGTTCTGGGTGGTGCTAACGAGTGACGACCCACTGCCTCCTCGAAGCCATATACCCACTTTAAGCTGATTGTCTTTAACATTATAATTACTTGAGCCAAACCAAGCACCGCCCCCCCCCACCCCCAACTTACTCTCCCCACCGCTACCTACGTAACGACCATCCAAGCACCCAGCATTTAAAAAAGAAAATCAAGCAACAAGCAGAGCAATGCAAGCAAGCACGCAAAACTAATCGACGACGACTTTCGCCAAATGAGATTCCACTGAGTCACTAATTAGTTTTAATCTAAGAGCCACGTGAGTACAGGTGCAGACACACAGGACAACAAGCACACCCCCCCCCCCCCCCAACAAAAAAAACTCGTTGGAGTGTGTTCAGTTTGTAGATAATTATTTCAATGTGGCGTGAGATCGTCCAACCCAAAGAATAATTATTACAATTTCGTGCACGAAAAGTCACAAATTTTGAAGTAAGGAGAAAAGAGTTGAAGATTTTAGGTACGTTCCACGCATTCTTTCTCGTAATCACTATAAAATGGGAGTCTTTTAGCTGCGCGCAAAAATTCCATCCTTAATTTACATTCTTCACCAGGGCACGTGCCTTTAAGGGTGAGGAACAGGTCGCGTCACTTGTTGCAGTTAAGCAAAAAATTTAAAGGGTAAAATTTAAAGGGTAAATAAGTTAAACTAACAATTTTTTTTTAACACATCTCAGTACAAAAAAAATAAATCCTATTGTATATCATGTAAACCATTTTTTTTAATCCTTTAATGAGATATAGTTGCATCTGCAATTACTGGATCCTGGTCTAAAGCGCTCTATTCCTACCCGGGAGGGGGGGGGGGGGGAGAGAGAGAGAGAGAGAAAGTCATCACGGTCAATAATGACAGCAGTGTTGTAGTTCCGCAAAATTGCTAGTAATTTTTTATTTTTTGATTACAAAACGACCGAAACAAAAACTCAACAACCTCCGAAATAAATAAATACACAAACTTTTACTTTTGTTTTTTAACTTTCGGTATTACTTGTCATTTGACTCAAGAGTCTCAATTAGCCTTTTCAAAGGTAGGCAAGGCGCAAAATCTTGGGCACTCGCAGCCGTAAAGCTTGTTCTATATTTCACGGCAGTTGGCTTTACTACAGTGCAGCCAGCATGTTCAGAGTTAGCTTTTAAACATCATCGTAGCCTAACTATTTTATTACCCAATTTTGAAGGTTTTTTTTTTTTTTTGTTTTTTTTGGTCATATTGTCTCCTTGCGTCCAAGTTTCTAATTTACTTTTTTGCCGTATCGTGTGTCGTTTGGAAGATAGCACAAGGATGACCTTGAAATACCAATTCAAGGTCATTCCCTTTTTCTCGTGTAAACATCCCCCATCACACCCATCACTGCATTTCTATCATTATTATTCTTTCATTAGCCATTCACAGGATATCGGCTCGTAACACTTTAGTTGCCTCACCCTGAAGAGCATGAAGAACGGCCCTAAAACTGACAACTAACAATACGCAACAACAACCATAAATCAATAAGAAAATAACTGCTATGAAATATAGCTTGTTTAACGGGGGAAACGTCAAGCCTTCAGTAAACATCAGCGCAGACGAGACCGCAGACTTATCGATTGGGTCTATGTTGCGATCAAAATCTATAAATTCTCAACAACTAGCTTCATAACATACCGGCAGCTTATTAAAAGTAAGTTTGTGTTGTTCGGTGATGATCTTAAAGAGTTGTGATCTACAATCTACATGTATCGATTCCAAATACTATCCGGTTAAAAGTTCCATGGTATATACAGGGCGTCCCATGAATAAACTGACAATCGTCGGGTGGTTATAGAAGGCACGGAAAGGGGCAACTATTGGTATGAAGAAAAAATAATAATAAACCCTTTACCCGAAAATAAACCGTTACCGAGATACAGGCTGTGTGTGGTACTGTGGAGGTTTGCTAACGGGAACAGTTTGTACAGGAAAAATCAAAGACGCCAAAAGATATCAGAACATAACTTGGCGCGCATTCACAGCATTGTAGGTGCTTTGCAATGATGCAAACTCAAATCCACCATTTCAGACATAACCGAATATATATACATATTTTTTTTTGGGGGGGGGGGGACGGGGGAACAGTAGCTTGTTTCCGTGCCATCCATAACCACCGAACGTTTGTCAGTATATTTACGGGACACCCTGTATAGCTTCTGGAAGGCATACTGACATCTTTTACTCACCTGCACAAGTCAAATGTTGCAAAGGCATTCACGTTCCTACCTTTCCCCTCGTGAGAAAAGGGATTGCTGAATTCACTCTTAACATATGCAAATGCACAAAAGTTATTTCGCGCAGGATGCTCGAAATTAATGAAAAGTTATGTCCTTTTTAAGTTGTGACAAAGAAACTTCCTCCGAAAAGTTTTTTTTTTTACTTGCGAAAAAAATGCGAGTATTTTTTCAATCCTAGATTCAGCTGCCGTGGAGAAATTTTGTCCAAATTTCCGCCGTTTGGTCAATATTTGAACTATTTTGGTCTTCTAATGCACCATTTTAATTGTCTTGATGAGACCTTCCCATTGGTGGAATAGGCGCACCAGCCGAATAGGTGGAATAGCTACCCTATTAATCCGGCTATTCCAACAATGGCAAGGTCACATCAAGACCATTAACCCATAACCGCCTAGATACGAACGTACGCCTTCAACGTATAACAGCGAAAAACTAAGTCCCAGCGCGAGCTTTGTGAGGGGTCCCCGGGGACCCCGAGCAAAGCGGGCAGTCACGGCCCAGTGGTCAGCGTCGTCGGCTCCAAACCAAGAGAATGCCGGTTCGAATCCGAGAACCGACCCAATGGACTAAAAAAAAGGGTCGGAAAGTTCTTTCAGGCGGTTATGGGTTAAAAAGGTGCATGAGAAGACCAAAATAGTTCAAATATTCACGAAACGGCGGAAATTGGGACAAAATTTCTCCACAGCAGCAGAATCTACCACGGGGAACCCGGAAACAATGAAATAGAGAATTTGCTACATCTTCCCAACTTAATCATTGTAGAAATATAACTTTGTGTACAGAATGCTTAAAATATTCTTGAGGACTCAAACGGTTGGCTTATTTTTGCATCTGTTTATCGGTGTACTTCTAAAATTAAAAATAAATAGGCTAGTAAGTGCTTCAGTGATTCAAAGCAGATTTCCTTCTCAACAGAGGCATTCCAAATGGGAACTCCATTTTTTTTTTATAAATGTACAATACACAATAAATGGACAATAACCAACAACGTTTAAAACATGCGCAGAGCCACCTTTCACACATTGTGTGCACTGGGGCGGCAAATTTCTTTTATTTTCTTATGTGTGCACCGAATTATATGTTAATTTTCCAGGTCTGGGAGTCATTCTCCAAAAGCCAACCAAGAATAAAAGTAAAAAAAAAAGCCTCACATTAGGCCTGATTCCAGTATCCCTAATTTATTGATTTGCAGATACGAAAAGACCTTGTCATACGGACCAGACTTCTCAAAGGTGGCGTGAATCAACCGATGAATAAAAAAAAAAAACAATCTTCTTCTGGCAGACATGCCGACACCCAACCTACAAAACAAACAAGTTCTTCCGTGGCACAACCACACCACAAGAATGCGGAGAACAAGGTTTGTGACTTAGTTTCCCAGTCCGATGGTGGGACCAAGTGCCAAGAGCAGGCTGCGAGCACTCTCGTTCATCTTTTATTGAATAACAGCCAATCAATATTGGGAAAGGCCTGTGTGTGTGCTCACGGCCCAATACATCACCTGGCACCCGTAATTTTGTGTTTCTTTTTTGTTTCGCACCCTGGCGATGCAGTGACGCTCGTTATCAGTGAATGCCATTAAGATGACAAATGATGCAAGTAATGGGTACTTACCGTTATCAACGATAATTAACAAACGGTAAACACGAACCAATAATGTATTTTTTTTCTCTCGACAAAGGTTACCAACGGGAGGCCAAACTACAAGCCCAACTTTGTATTACGTGAACCCTTTGACAGCAGACCATACGTGGCAAGGTGGTGGATTGGCAAAGCATGCTCCGACACCAAAGGTGCCTTTCACCACGATCGATGCACGTTCTATCGCCCACTCCTTTTGGCAAAACGGCATGTTGAAAAAATAAATCCCAACGTAAGAGTTACACAAAGAAAACAACCGACCTTCACTAATGAGACAAAGCCATAATCTCTTGACATATCGGGCTTGAAGAAAAATATTTGTAAGCCCAGTTAATAATCAGTGATTGAAATTTAAGTCATTTTGTAATCTCCTTTAGAGATGGTGACGCACTTGTTATCGCCCGGAAGAGCTGCTATAACGATATGAAACGCATCTTTTGATCTGTCATTGCTTGCTTTGAATTGTTGAAGCAACTCCCTCCAGATGCAATATTTACGACTGTAATTGTCGGGGATTTTTAAAAAGGCCTCTCTTGTAGTTCGAGGGGGGTGCGGGAGGCCCCAAAGAAAAGAGAGAGAGTAGGACTAGTTAAATAAACGTCGAAAACTATTAATCAGGGTTGATCATGCACGATCGTTGTTGCGGTCTTGTCGTGATTGGTATCAAACCGGAGAAACGGATAATTCAGCCACACTGAATAAAAGTGGCGCCCTCCATTGAAAACGCAGAAAACGACTTTTCTAAGAAGACGTTTCTACTTTCCTAAGAACACCAAACACCAGAGGTTCCAAGGGAGGGGTAGTACGGTTGGGGGGTATTCAGACCACACAATGGGGCGGAAAGCCGTGGTCTGAGGGGTGCTGGGGAGGAGGGGGCAGGGGGATCGGAGGGGGGACGCAGGAGGGGAAATCTGACCACACACGGGGGGGGGGGGGGGAGAATGTAACGGGGGGGGCCACGGTTCAAAGGGGAGGAGGTCGGCAGCCGTTTTCATTATAAGCCGTTTTCATTTTGTAAAGTATTTAGCTCGCACATGTGGGAACCAGCTAGACCGGCGTATTTTACATCGGGGGTACAGCTAGTAGTTATATGTAATAGCTACATCACGATATAGTAATAATTTTGATTATTATCACAAACAAACGTAACTGAAGGTAATTTGGTTACTTGTTGGCTGATTATTGCTTCTATTTCAAATTTTTTAACGACATTCCGTGCGCCAATTGTCAAAGACAATGGCAGAATTAGCGGTGGTGGCGGCAGCAGCACACCGTGGAAGCAACTTAAGCAACACACCGCACGTAGTGGCGGCGGCACACACCTCTGACCATTGGTCTTTCATACGTCGCCTTTTACGAAATAGATTTATTTAGTGCTACTCTAACCAAAAGTAAATAATGACTTGAATATTTACTTTTGCTCTCACTTAATACACACAATTTAGGAAATTAATAAAGAAAACGTAACTGATTAAATAAAACGACAGCCTCTGCTTTTAACACGACCACTCGATTTCAAATAAAATTATTTAGTGGCTTTAACACGGGAGTATAGTATAGTTGCGATTTGCAACTAACGTGTCATCTCCCAACACAAACAAGCCGACCGTGACGTCATTCTCGTGGTCGCGTTCAACAGCAACAGTGAGAGAAAATCAGAATTGTATGCAATCTATTTATGGTGGTAAGTACAGGGTGGTCCACAAAAAACTGACGACCCAATATTTTCTTAGTCCAACTTTTCTAGTTAGCACCCCTCAATACCAGGAGAGGAGAGAAATCTTCCCATTTCATTAGATTTGATTTCTGTCCTATCCTGCTTCTGAGGGGTGCTAACTAGAAAAGTTGGCCTTAACAAAATGTTGGGTCGTCAGTTTTTTGTGGACCACCCTGTAGCTACACGATTCAGCTTTAAAATATAGAGGTAATTACGGTAGGTACCTTTCGAGGCAGAGATAATACATTTTTATAGTGGACGTTTCCATGGCATAAAATAAAAATAATAAATTCGCCTTCGAACATGACGTCATTTATGACCTGCCTCGATTCGCCCCTCTCAACGTTTGCTTTTGCACAACCCAAACGCCCTTCTCAATTTCTAAACCTTTAAAATTTATCAGGATTAAACATGCATAGGAACAGTTGAAGTAGCATACTTACCCGCATACAATCGTTTTTTCATTCTGGAACGTTTGGCTACAATAGACAACAGACAACGTAGATAGGGTATGCCATCGGTTAGAATAAACCGGACTTTCAATATGGCGGCATTTCACTTAAGAGAGCATGTGCAGAGATGCGCAAACGCCTTCGCGTGGAACTATAGAAAAAAACTCGATTCAGACATATAGCATCAAATAATAGCATGGCTGGGAAGGACAGTTGCAAATCCAACTATACTACACTCCCGTGCTTTAGGCATGCAACCGTCAGGTTACAACTCTTTACTGTTGCCGTGCAACAGCTCAAAGAGGACGAGTCGTCCAATGTTGTAGACGTGGCGATAGCATAATCATAACATGTTTACTTCCTACTTGCCTCCAAGTTTGTACTACAATAGGCTACATTGCTGATGAAGTCAGAATAATGCTGAGTTTATCGGCCACCGACTGTTGATTTGAGGTACTGCTTTAAGCTGTAACAGCAGAAGGGTGTGCTGAAACCTGAAGATCACCATTCCTGCATGGGGAAAGTTATGCGGAATACCATGCTGATCTACCCAGATCACGCATTCTTCGAAAAGGATTAGCCATTAATAAAACTAGTGTAACGTTGTGCTGAACTACATAACACCGCTCACGCAATTTACTCAAGTAACCAGCACAAAGCAAATCTTATAAATCTTGCTGGTCTGTCAAAGTTTGCTGGGACTGATGTTCATACCTAATGTAATTTCTGAGGTTATCGTTTAAGTTCATTTACTTTTTTGCTTCTGGAAGAATCTAGAAACTTCCATTCCCATAATCCATTTCTTATTTCACGGTTGTCTGGGACAACCTTGTAACTATTTAAGGGAATTTCCCTCCGTGCTAAATCAGTTAGCCTTCCGGCCAGCAACCAGGCTGCTACTCTTCGACCCCTGCTAGGTTCCCCTGGTTAGGGGCTAGTAGGCCTTTATTAGAGTCGATTTAGACTCTTATGCGAACGGTTTGTCTGTCTGTCTGGGTGGGTGTCTGTGTGTTCGCGCTATAACGTTTTAACAAATTGTCGGATTTCTGTCAAATTTTGCACCCAGATTCTATGGCACATTTCTAAGTCTAAGTTCGAAAATGGGTCAAATCCGTCAGGGAAATCCTCCACTAGAAACAGTCAACGATTTTTGTTCGCAGCACGTATACATTCGTTATTTTTTCTTTAACCGACTGACGTCATCCAACGACGACCAATTACTGGGAACTATGTAGTCTTCGTCAGCGGCTGATGTCACCACCAACCGACCAACGACTGGCAACTTGCTGAAATTATTCTACAGATCACCAACGTAAGCACGCGGCCCCACTGATGTGTACGTTCCTACATATAAGTCGTGCCGTGTGGCAACGTCGCCATAGGATAAATGAAATATTCAAAACGCCGAAACTAAGCAGTTTGAAGGCCTCCCGTGTCATAAAACGGCCAAACGGTGCTTAAATAGTTTTAATGTTGATTCAGTTCACTATTGGTCTAATTAAACTTACAGTGTTAAAAATGAAACCGATAGAAGAATCGTATTGGACTCGTCTTTAAATGAGAGGTGTGCGCCGCCATTCCATGCGATTCTATCGCATCTGATCAAAAACTCGCAAGAGGCCACTGGTTTTATGGTTGCAATGGCCAAGAAATCATTTGGGTTTTTGGATTGTATGCTTTAAGGAGGGGTAATTATTCACTGGTTTTAGACAATTAGTAGCCATATCGATTGCAGTATTCGCAAGAGAAAACAAATCGACTCTCACTACAATTGGTTTAAACAGGTTTATTAGGAACGGTTCTTGTTAAGCCCTTCCCCACGCCACGTCGACGCGCCATTAAGCCTCATCCCCCCCCCCTTTAAGCCTAAATCTTTCTCCTAAACCAAACCTAAAGTTCTGACCCTAACTCAGTCTTGACATCTCTCTACTTTTTTCTCCTAGTCTCGACACGTCTTTCTACTGCTACCAATCAAGTATTCTTTCGAGTGTGGGGATTCTTTCCCTTCGTTTTTCCCCTATACCTGCAACAGTTCAAACATCAATGTTAAATATACGACAGGGAGCTTCGGAACTTGGGTATTAGAACGTTTCAATTCAAACGAAGAACCCGTCAAGGTCTCAGTTTGTCGTAACATGACCTTTAAATTATTGACACCAATTTAGATGATAAACTAAAAGGGAAGATGCATCAGATGATAAAAGGCCATTTGGTTCATCTTCATGAAGAAGAGTTTTGATCGTCTACTGTCGAGAAGAATAAAGGTCATGCATAAACCATATGACATGATCGTAAAATCCGTAGGTCATGCACCGAGACAGACGCGACACGTTCATGTTTCGCAGTAGAAAAACAGATTTTTGCTATTGTATCTTCACTAAATTCTCCAATGCAGACAATTTAAGAAAATGCAAGTTTTGGCACAAAAACATTGCAGTTTTTCCTTGTGTTAGCACCTACGGGCATTTAGTGTCCAATTAACGGAACCACATTTACAGGGTTCAGACAATTTTTTAATTCTCAATTTCCCTAAGATTTCCAGGTTTTCCAGGTGCCTCCAATGGCAATTTCCAAGTGTTTCCAAGACGTTTAGTTAGGGAAACAGGCAGTAACTAATGTTTTCATTAATATTTGTACGAAAATAATCCAACATCCCAGAAAATCATCACAGGTAATGTTACCAGCCTAAGATTTGGTTTATTGAAGTAATATCTTATCTAAAATACTTGAATATATTAAAGCACAAATTAAAATATTTTCTACTACCCAAGGATTTTGTTTCTGATCTACTAATTCAATGGAACTTACAGATCAGACACAAAGACATTTTTTTCAAATTTTCCTGTCTTTCCCATGATTTTCAAAAAAAAATTTTGTTTCCCTGAGCTTTGGGCTCTATTTTCAATTTCCCTGAGTTTTCCAGGTTTTGTCTGAACCCTGATTTATTCATTAAATGCTATAAGTATAACAGCTCGTTCCGTTGCTTTTTTATGTTTAGACTTAAATTTAAAAAACGAAAGATTTTAACTTACTATGGGAGCGGTTCCATTTAACCAAATTTGATTACAAAACTGGATTCGGTATAGGCTATCGCAATTAGAAATTTTCAGTCAGCCCACAATCCATGCACTTCATAAATCACCAGTCCAGCCACTACTGGGTCCTTGAACACACGCTACAAATTAACATTAAAACCATAACTTACAAACCAACACCACGTTCGGTTATGTATATATGACACCATAAAGCCACAACGACCATCTTCGGAAGTCACTCAAAAAGCCATCACCGTGCTTACGACCTGATCAACTGATGCCGCTTCCTCGTCGACGCCACTCGATACACCATTATCACATTTTCGCTAACGTATATGGCAAACTGATGGCGACGAGGCTTTATTAGGATCAATTTCCACACCAAGTTCTGCTCCACAGTAATAACCAAATCTGAACCTAAAATGGCTGTTGGTTATAAAGATGTGAAGCAACTACAGTTCAAAGGTCAAACTTTCGAAACTTTTGCAAAATTTCCCTTCAATTCCTTTCACTCTTGTGTGGAACGAATAAAACTAAAATAAACAAAAAATAAAACAATCGCCTCAAACCATTATCACGGACAGTCCCACCGTTAAGGGCGGATCCAGAACGAAGTCTTGGGGCTGCAGAACGATTTTTCTACGTTTTCGTGCATTTTTTCGTAACTGCGGTTTTTTCAAAAAATTTCGGTAATCTTTTCCGTGCTTATTTGTCTTGGAGGGGGCCGCAGCCCCTTCCCTTGGATCCGCCCTTGCCCACCGTTGGATTAGTCAGCCATGCTGTCCAAATTTCCAATATGGATGACAAATCCGACCATGGGATCTTCTGTGCTAATGGTTTAAGTGGATTTTTTTTATTTCAAATTATGTTTTTGAAGGCTCTTTTCGCTCTTTAAAAGCGACGCCAAGAATAGAACGAAAATTTAGAAGCTCTGATTGAACCTAAGCGTTTTTTTTCCCCTACGTAACTACAGAGCCCGCATCATCGGATTTTTGGAAATCGGTCTCTTTTGGCTACATCGGAGCATCGGTTTAAACAGCAGATGTCAAAACATCGTAAATACACAATTTCACCTCATTTTGTGACGAATATGCAGTCAATTCCTGGATGCTAAATATTAGACCTACAGAAGGTTTTATTTGTGAAATCAAATATTTTGACTCAATGGAGACTGTATAGCTTATCACACTTTCGGACGACTAGACATCAGAATTTCGTCTGTAACACAAAAAACAGGGTTTCACAGTTTCATTTTTTTTACAGAAACAAAAAAAAAATATGTTACTGAAGTATCTGGTATGGTTCTGGTTCCAGAAAGTGGTAATATTCAAAATTTACCTAGTTCATCCATCCATACAAACATTACAGCAAAAAGAAGGTATTAAAAAAATTAACTAACAAATTGTACCTTAAATTAAATAATTCACTATTAGTTTGAAACCTTTACATAAGCCACCAAGTGACAATCAAGGTTTCTAATTATGGCTATAAAATAAAACTCCAGTATTCGTGATAATTGATACAAGAGGTTGGCTTCAAGGACATACCCTCTCACTATTTTTGAGCATCCTGCATGAAAATAACATTTGCAATATTTACGTACGTTTGAGTGAATGTAGCAAAACCGTTTCGTACGTGGTTAAAAACAGGAAAATAGAAGCATTTGAAACATGTACATACCATAAATCGTCTATATTGTAGCCCGGAATACTGGTTAAAAAATCAAGCCAATATGACCCGGCTACAACTACTACAAGATTTACAACGGAACTTTATGATATCAATACATGTATTACAGATGACTGACATTAAAAACGGTAAATAATATCACATGAATGCTTTTACCATTACTCTTTAATCAACCTCAGATAATTTTTTTATTCTCAATTTCCCTGACATTTCCAGGTTTTCCAGGTGCCTCCAATGGGAATTTCCAGGTGTTTATAAGATGTTTAGTTAGGAAAACAGGCAGTAGCTAAGGTTTTTATTAATATTTGTACGAAAATAATCCAACATCCCAGAAAGTAGCTGTTTATAGAGTTTAGTCCAGACAGGACTAAACACATTTCCATCATAGATATTGGTACTATCCTAAGATTTTGTTTATTGAAGAAATATCTAAAATACTTGAACATTTAACGCACAAATTAAAATATTTGCTACTAGCCTAAGATTGATCTGCTAATTCAATGGAACTTACAGATCAGACACGGAGGCATTTTTTCAAATTTCCCTGTCTTTTCCCCGATTTTCAACAAATTTCTTGTTTTCCCTGAAGTTTTCCTGAGATTTTGGGTTTTCCCGGTTTTGTCTGAACCCTAATAAACATGGCGGCAACCATTACTAAATAAAAAAAAAAAAAATCAGGCCATTTTGACCTGGCTACAATTAGAAACCGGCACAATTGAGGACCCGGCCACAAATACAGGAATTAGGGTATGTTTGAACTAACATGAAAGCAAACATGGAGGCATATACCTTTAAAGGTACATTCCTCCCGGTTGGCTTTCCTGTGTGGCTTAGTTTTGCAACATTACTTCAGCAGGAGAAATCCATACACGTCTACTAAAATCCACGTAATCTGCAAATCTCGGTGCATATCAACAAAAATCTCTGAAAATCAAGAAAAATCCGTGCAAATCTGCAAGTCAAGGTACAAATCTGGAAATCTCAATGCAAATCTGAAAATTTCGGTACAAATCTACAAATCAGAAAATTATGCAAATCTGTGCAAATCGGTAAATCAATGCAAGGCTTCACAAATTTGCAAACTCACTGGATTTGCTATCGTGTACGCCATTTCGAAGTTAGTCGGACCGTTCGGTTACAAGGCTTTATTAAATACCTTTAGTCGGTCTTTGCTACAAAGCCATTTTAAAAGGTGATGGCTAGAAAGTAATTACGATGAAATTCTGGAACTATTCGTGCATCCTATGCCGAATTCAGATTCCCACACTTTTAGCCTTTGGGAGCAAATTCGTTCAAGCGCAGGTACACATTGACGGCAGGGCCAACAGATATAACAGCGTTGTCGCAAGCGAGGATTGGAGCTTCAATCCTAATTTGGTCTTCTGTTTCCTAACGTCGACCCGGTGAGAATCGGCAGTTATAGAGCAAGAAGGAAAGCCACTTTAAACTAAACGAATGAGTTGCGCGTAAGTTATAACGGCGACAACCATCCTACACCAGAAGGCAGGCGGGCAGGCAAAAATGTCGTCACATTCCTAGCAATTTGTGGCAGACCGAACTGTGGGTCGTAATGAGGTTGCCATGGAACAAACTCTCAAGCAATCGTCCAAACCAACTAAGCAGCAAGACCTTGGCATCATTAAACCGACATAAAAGGAAACCACAGATCGTCTTGTGGTTTGGTGAAGCTAAAGGCATTCTTGAACCCTTAATAAGTAAATGGGTCGTGTAAAGCGACTCATTATCTGAGGGGGAAACCAAGCGGGAAGACGAAGCGAACAAATATAAAGCCCAACAAATCAAGCAGGAACGTGGTCAAAATAACGTATATGCTCCCAGTCTTGCTTTTAATGAGAGAATACATCATTTCCGGTCCATTGCGCCCCACGCTTGAATTTTCTTAACGTTGATTAAAATTTATAATTCTCAATATTCGTGTAATATACAACCGGAAAAGGAATGCGTTTACATTTTATTGTACCTGGCTGGCAATCATCTGCACAAATGGCGACAAGAAAAACGAGTGTGAAAACCATTATTCCTAATGAGATTTGTTTACACACAAATAAACAAATAGCACTACAATGCATTGCATGAAAGGCAAAACCAATATTCCTTTTTTAAAGAAAATTAAAACTACAATGGGGAGTTTGTTCAATATTCGGAAATCTCAGTTACTAAAAAAAGACGACTTACCAGTCACCCAAAAACGTGACATGCTACAATAGTACAACTTTTGCATTAGTCTACTTAAAATTAGCAGTAAAAATAAAATTTCAATAGTGAACAGTAACTGTATTCGTATGTTTATTCGTACATTACAACAACTAGCCTCTACAGACAATGTTAAACACTGTCAAATGTATGCTTGGAATTGTCGTTTGAATTTAAAAGGACAATCTCTCGCTGTTGTCCGGTCAATACTGATATTACCTAATCCGGTGTGCTCTTCCCATCTTCTTAAATATCCCCAATACTGAGGAGATACAAAGACGTTTTTAAAAAATGTTACTGGGTATTGCTATCTAGCTTACAGTGACAGTAAATACAGAAGGAAACATATTATGTTGCCTTTTGGACTTATATGTCAGACTGCCTGAGCGAGGAATCGAACCCACGACCTTTGAAACCAAAAACCGAGGTTCTACCGCTGAGCCATACTGACACGACTCGGCCTGGCCGTGTCAGTATGGCTCAGTGGTAGGACCTCGATCTTTGGTTTCAAAGGTCGTGGGTTCGATTCCTCACTCAGGCAGTCTGACATAAAAGTTCAAAAGGCGACATAAATAAGTTTGCATATGTACTTATTTAACTCCTGCCGAGCCTTTGGCTATCTTTCTTTAATTACAGTGACAGCTTGGTGCGTGCCAAATGGGCGAGCTGGTTTAATTTGTTCTATTATTCATAATAAAATTGGTTTCGAGTTAAGAGATGTTTTCTTTAGCCTGGAAAAAATCTGGTATCAGGTACATTTGGTCGATTGTCTCTGCTCCGCTATAGTGTTCATCTTCTAGCATAAGCTCAATAAGGTTTATTTCTCATAGTGCCTAGGCTTAGTACCACGGGCTTCATCCCACGTTCGCATAGTCAGCAAATTTCGTTATCACTTCAGTGAATGTACGTACTTCAATCATCTCACGCAGAGGAAAAAATCTACTCGATAGCAACACTAACATACGTTTGATAGTGCTGAAAAGCTGAGTCACAATGGAACGCATGCATAGGGAAAATGCACCTTTAACCAAACTGTACTGCCTTTGAAGTACAGTTAGGGCGCATTTATGCAACGAGACCACCTACCTAGTCGAACGCTATTTGCTAGTCAACCATCATTTACTTACGATTAGTTTCCAGTTTCTACTAAATGAATGCGGCAGTAGCCTACACAAAAAATTAAAGGAATATACCTCCCAGCGCCATTTTTCTCGATCCTCCACATCAAGTACGGCCCCAAAGGTCTATTTACTTACCGTTAGTCTTTCCCTCGCTAAAAATCCGTTTTAAAATGTGGCGTCTCGGAGATTTTCTGTTGAATATTACTGAATTTATTTACGTTCGTCCCGAACATAAATGATGCATCGCGCGCCTACAATGACCTTGGAAGTTTTATCTGTGTGTGCGCAGTATTAATTTTAATCGTTTGCTAGTAATTACTATGAGATCAAAAATCTAGAAGGCTAATGCAGTAAAATTTAAAATTAATTATTCCAATAGATCAGCGAAGCAAAATTATAAGACACTAGTCTAGAAAATTACAAATTGTGATTTTAAAATAGAAGAATCATTCCGGTTTTTGACGACACAATCAATGGGGTCACGCTGGCTGGACTATTAGGCGCAATGCCAACTGAGACAGTAGCTACGTTTTTCGCTGCGAGGAACGAAGCTACCGTCTCAGTTGACCTCAGCTGTGGTAAATACGCGGATGTGATCGTCGCGTGGGTGTTGTGAGGCAGGCGGAAGGTTATAAGGCAGGCTGGATGTTGCTTTAAATGTATTATAACCAACAACAAGAATAAAGAAAAAGTGCAACAGTAATTTTAACAATTGCTACATTATTGTCATTTCTTGCTATGTACAAAATTTGCTATCTCGCACAAAGAACAGCTTCTGGCAGTGATCAGACGACGGCAGAATAAATAGCTGCTAGCAGCGGGAATTCAGAATCCAACATGGCGTCCATTTCGGGGTTATCGAATCGAAAACAAACCATCGAAGGCTTGCATTCAGAAATCAGTCCGCCGTGTTGTAATGCACTGAAAATTATTTTCTTGTCATAAATTGATGCCATCATGGCGCAAGCTTCGTACTTTGCGTCCGCTTCGTTGCCACGAGGAGAGGATCTTACGGAGAGGATGCTGCGGAAAAGGCGAGAAGCAGCCGGCAGATTTAGTATTAACCAAGTAAAAGCTAGTGAGCGAGAAAATTAACGTTCCGAGTCGTTGCGTAAATACGCCCTTGCCCTTAATGCAGCAAACGAGTTCGAATTTTAGTAGCAAGTATGCTACGGGATTATCCGCGAATTCGCTACACCACAACATCAACTAAAAAATCTTTAAAGTTTAATGCTGCCTGTCAAGCAGTGTGGCCGGACATGGTCTATTTCTGTGGTGGTCGATTGAACAAACAATTTAGCATTCTAGTCAAACCCTCGGCAACCTACTATCATACAACGTGACTTGATGTGCATGGGTAGTACACGCTTTAAGCAAGGTTTTCCAACAAAAACACTGGCAAAAAAAAAACATGCTTTCACATACCATCAAGGTAGCGAGATTGTTGATTTATGGAACAGTGAACACGGTAGCGCCCTCGAGCCAGTGAGATCAGCGCTAAGCTATGCCTGACAGAACATCAAAGTGAGGGATGATCAGCGGATCAGGCTGGCGAGCAAGGAAGAAAGGCAAACACGGCTGTGACTTTCCGCCTTGCACACAGGTGGTTACGTTGCTCGTAAATAGGCCTACACAGCCATTACAATAGTTACGGAAGTAGTTTCGGGAAGGAAAGTAGCAATTAAATGAAGAGATGTTATGAAAAGTAAGACCCATCAAAACACACGTTATTAATTTTATACCTGTTGTTAAAAAATTAAATATGGCAGATCAAATGTCCAAAAAACGGCTTTTGGCTTGTAACTTCTAAATCATATCAAAAAACCAAAACTGGTAAAAAGAAACGCCAAGTTCCGAATGGTTCGGCCCTTCAAATGAGTGATATCAACACACCAAAACATTCGCCAAGTTAAACGCACCGACTAATAATTCGAAGGTTAAATAAAAACTAGAACAATGCTACTTTCGGTAGCAATGTTCAAGTTTTCATTTAACGTCCAAAGTATTATTCGGTGCGACTAAGTTGGCCAATATTTTGGTGTGTTGATATCACCCTTTGAAAGGCCGAACCATTCGGAACTTTGCGTTTCTTTTTACCAGTTTTGTTTTTTGATATATCACTTCTTTTTTGTTTAATTGTGTCTTAGGCTAACTCAACTAGCCTGCAGAGTTTGCTCTATTTCTTGCTTGGCAGTTGCTAGCCTACTGCCAAAATGCCATTACCCCTTTAAGTATATCAGAAGTTTAAAACGTGATTACCACGTGTAAATTTTAATGCTAACATGCACATCGCAGTAACTATTATTACAGTAGTAATACTTAGTAAAGCCGGTGTAGGTTTTGTGGCACATTCCTCACACATGAGCTGATTAAATTAACAGTCACATCAGCTGCAGTTGCTAGATGCGGCCTAGAAGTACCTAAGTTGCAAAGTCCTTTAGTTTTTTTTTCCCCCTGGATTTAAGGGTTTGAATGTTGCCAAAATTTCCTACTTTGGTTGTTCCTAATCGGTTGGGTATTTTTGTATGGATCAGGCCAAAAAAGTAGAAGACATACGATCCTTACTACGAAAGATTCAACAGCAGTGTATTTTATTTTGGGTTGTTTAAGTTCTTTTGTAGTTGTATATCAACAATTTTGTGCCAACCTGGTCCTTGCTTATAAGGTGAATTTCAATATTAATCAAGTGACTGTAATCAATGATTATAATACTTGATTATAATCGTAACAGCCCTGCTAATATATTCATCAGATTTTAGACAAACTGCTTACACGAATATTCAAGTTGGATATACAGTTAAAAAATACAAAATGGCGGACCAAAATGTCCAAAAAACAGCTTTTGGCTTGTAACTTCTAAAGAGTTCATCAGATTGAAGACAAACTTCTTACACGAATATACAAGTTGGAGGGGCGTCGGACGACTGGAAAATCGTCTAATGGGATAACTGTCTAATATTTGTCTAAATGAAAAATCTAGAAAATCATCGAAACGGAATATCTATAATGGATATTTGATAAGCGTATAATGGATAAACGTCTAACTGGACAATAATATAGCTGCGGTTTCAGATGTTTTATGTACAACCGCAGCGAGCGAGGGATGGACATTAGACGATTTTTCATTATACGAATTCCGTTATACTCTGTACGTTCTTCCAATTATGCGATTTTCCAATTAGACGATTACCCCTCACCCAAAGTTGATACAGAGACAAAAAAATTCAAAATGGCGTTCAAAAAAAGGTTTATGTCACTTAAATAGCCAAAACATGAAGGGATTCACAAGGAATTTGGTAAGCATATTCTTTGTAATACAACGTACACCAGTTAATAAAACCGCAAAAGTTGATAAAAATTCAAAACGATGGTCAAAAATGGTGTCCAAACGAATTACATTTCCTTCCTTAGGAGTTTGGGATGAGCGACATCTACTGTTCACCGAAGTAACAGTAATGCAAAAGTGTAAAACTCACTTATTTTGCCCCCAAGATGGTTTAACACAAGCCTTAGACGGGGGAAGATTTACATCACGGATATCGGAGCCGACTGATCCGACAAACTCAATGACCGCGTCTCTAAAATATCCAAAACACCTAATTATCGCAGCAGCCACCAGCGAATTTACGCCCAAGTTGCGCCCAATTCTGCCACGCCTCGTCTGTTTGCTGCAAACAAACTGTTCATCCAATCAATCCGCCTGCCTCGACTCAACTCAAATGCAATTTAGGTGGAAATTCCATGGAGGACCATCAAAGGCAGGCTCACTCAGGGCCAAATGATCCTTTCAGGAGTAATAAACACGACAACGTGGGTATCTGGGAATTTTCAGCCAGTCTAAACGTTAAACAGGTTCCGCCACTTAGCGCCACAAGATTCTTTGAAAACGCCGAGTTATAGCTGCGAGAAATGCGAAATAGCCTAATCAATATTGATCAAGGTTGAGAAAGCGAAATTCTATCGTTTTCTGGTTAACTAGAAGTTCAGAGTTGAAACCCGCGAATGGCGCTTTCGACTATTTGGCAGCTGTGAGTATAGCTGCAAACAGATGCGCCGAAACACTGAAACAATTTACACTATCAGCGATAATTTACCGGAAGGAATTAAAAAGCTTGGTGTTTACCAAAGGACAATCTTAAGACTAGCTTGAGTACAACTGTCGGTAACACCTTGACAGCAAGTTCGGACTGGCCATTAGCGCCCCTTGGGTAACCTTTTTTTCTTCTCCCATGCATGCAAAAGAAAAATTAATGCTTTTTCGCAGGTGAACTTTCCTTTCAAGCACAAATGCACCTCTCTCTCCCCTTACTTGCATTCAACGCCTTTGTGAAACTCCCCCCCCCCCCCAAAAAAAAGGACCCACGCCATCAAGAAAGAAATCCACAAAAAAAAGTCATTCTTTATATTATGTGTACTGAAGAATGCATTTCGAATGCAGTAGAATATCACAATAAGCAAAGGCTCCGGGGGCTCTTCTCTTAACAATGATTAGGGAGCTTAGAACGCTCTCCAGACCCGTCATTTAGTTCCTGGTACGGCGCCCTTCCCCATCACTTCTCTAAATGGCCCTTTGCTATCCAGTCCGACTCTGCTTGACAGCGTGCTCTCAGGTGCCTGAAGATGTACCAAATACTCACCCAAGGGTTCGCACAAGATCACACGCAAAAAAATTCACACACTTTCAAGGACTTTTTCCAAAAGTAATTTATTTTCCAATACCATTACAAATGTTTCCAGGACCTTGATTAATTCACAAACTTATTCAAATAAGGCTGCTCTGCTTCAAACAGGATAGTTTTATAGCCGAAGAGCTAACAATCCCACCACACACTAAAACGTTTTTAATTATGTGCAGACAAAATAAAGCCGAGGGACTAAAGCCACGAAGAGAAATCAAATGGGAAAAACGTTTTCTGGCGTTTTTCGTGTTATTTTTATAAGTTAGGTTATGCCAGTGCTCGAATTTCATCAAGGAGGGTAAGGAGTTTCAACAATCCGTTTATCCCCCACCATCAGCTTTTTTGTCAGACGTTTTTGGCAGCTTCCCCCCCCCCCCCCTCACATTCATGTTAATAAGCCTAGTAAATAACTGACGAAAACGCAGAGACCAAAATGAATAAGAGAGAAAAAAGGCAATTATTTAAAACAAATTACAAGTTTGTCTGCATCTTGCACAAATCTAGAACATTTTAAATTACAACAAACAAAAATTAAATTGAAGGACTTGGCTAACAATTTCAAGGAATTCAGGGTCTTGCACTTTTTCTTAACTTAACAAATTCAAGTACTTTCAAGCACCTTGTGCAAACTCTGCCAATAACTTTGTACTCTTAGCTTAGCTCATGATTGTTTCTTTGAAACAACTTCTTGTACTGGTGCATTACTTCACTTGGTGCAAGCTTTAATGATATCGCAGATGGAGGATGGCGCCACAGTAGATTCTGCAGGTTGTTTGTTCTTGCACACCCATCTTTAAAACATGTTTTAGAAACGTAACCAAGGTCGAAACAAAAAGTCAGTGTTGCATGTTTTTACCTTGAATAATAATATATTGATCACCCTCCATCCATTTTGTTTTACGTTCTCCTCCTCCCATCCCATCCCTTTTTCTTGCATTGCTTTTAGTTAACAGTAGTAGTGTTTTGGTTTGCTTCTACCAAACTTTATCAGGGACAAGCTTCAATTTGAAACAGTTTTTATCACTTCATTTTGCAGATGTTAGGTTTTTGCCTTTTCGGATCAAATGCTTGTCCTTTTTGGAAAAATAATTAAAGCACAATTACTCAGCTTACCGAAGGTTGATACAATGCATAAGTGCATTTTCTATATTTTTCTTCCATCCTACACAGCAATACCTGCATATGAAGCAATCAAACTATCTTTGCACATCTGAATAGCTCTGCCACCACGCATATGATTCGCTGTAGAAATGATGATAGAAGCGACTGGCTAAATAGCGGTAAACGGCGATTATTGTTTCAAAACATGTGTTATTGGCAGTAATTGTTTTACCATTTGCAATTAGTTTCTACATTCTTCACACTAAAAGCTCTTTCTCCATGGTTAAGTTACGGAAAATGGCTTTGTCGCTCATATAGTAGAACTTGGGTCCATTAACGTCACATAACGGGCTCCCTTTCTGCCGCTACTACAATATCAGCTTGGTCATAACCGCAAAAAACCCAGCCAGTATCTCCGAAAATATTGGAGGTTATAGGAATGTCATTGTCAAACTCGCGATTTTCACGCACGAAAGCGTATTTGTAATGAAATTTCGGCTAAATCAGCACAAAACTGCGAACGTTATACGGTCCGAAACAGATAAACGCACAGGCAAATAAAATCCATTCGGTCGAGTATTTGACCTCGCTCGGCCAAACACACACACACATAAATTAACTAGAATCAAACGGCTGCTTCACAATGGCTTCTGGTGGCAAAAAATGGAAACCAAATTTGGAAAGGTTTCAATATTGTACAAAGTGGTGCAGCACGCAACAGCTTTTAAGTTTTAATTTGTGTTTTTGTAGTTAAGGCGTTTTGAAAAAAGTCTTGTTGTTGAAGTACCGCAAAAAAAGAAAAGTTAGTTCACCTGCATTCCCCATAATAAATTACGACTCCTACGTTCAAATTTTTATACAAAACTTTATTCTTCTTCCCCTTTAGTTAAACGATTCCAAAACATCAGAACATTCCGTTCCAGCACATGATGCACGTCTGGGTTACAAAGAAGCCAGTATTCCATTGCATCTTTGAGATAAGGAGCAGGCAGCTGCAAGGAAACCAACATGGCCGACCAGCCAGATTCTCACACATCTCAAAATGAGGAGAAAGCTTGGCAAGTTAAACATGGCAAACGTGACTTGTTTACAAGACAAGGGATAATTCCAAATGACAATATGGTTCCAGAATAGCAATTCCATTTGTCAACAAGACCAGAGTAAGGGGAAAGACGTCTTCATGCTGGTCACGTTCCTTGGGTCAGGATCAACAGACATACGATGGGTTTTTGAACAGACCTCCATATAAACAACAGATCTGGAAATCGCCATTTTCTCAACGCTTTTCCAGTTGAGAACTGCCTGCATTACCGGAAAATTACTCTTGTGCGGTCAAAGACTGTTACTTATGGTTTTTTTTTTTTTTTGGGGGGGGGGGGTGTTTTGGTTCGTTCTTGAAACCGAGCCGTTTCAAAACCTGTTTTCATACGCATTAGAACTCACTGTTATGCATTAACCAACTTAACATCGTGAATACTAAAGTCTTTGCATTTAAAAACCTTGTCATTTTTCATCTTACACAGAGCTTTAAAATTGTTTATTAGTGTTGTAAAGCGGCTACTGAACTTAAATATACATTTTACAATAATGTTTTAAAGTCTAACCTACATCTGAAGCAACAGTTCCAATACACAAGAGAGTAGTGACAATAACGCCATATTAGTCGTGGGACTAGCATATGGAACCGGTTGTTGAGCTAGCTGCAAGGGGCACTACATCCATGAAAACGGAAGTAAAATAACAACGTCGTCTTTAGTAACCGATGCGGTGAGAGCAGTTTTCTTACACCCTGAAAAAGTAGTTTTGTCCAATCCCTCACGCTGCGAAACATGTATTGAGGTTGTAAATCAAAAATACATTTCACTTGCTGCCAATAAAACCCCAAAAATGGAGCGTCCAAGTATTCCATCTTTCAGCATTGGCTTGAGTTTTTACCAACTCATATGTCCAGTGCACCTTGCAGCTAGCTCAACGACTAGCTCCAGATATAAACTTCGCAGTTAATAAGGTGTTATTGTCAATGTTCTATTGAGAAAAAATTGGTTCAGTTTTGAAACTTACCCAACACTTTCTAGACCAAGAACGTTAAAATGTAGTTTTTGTAGTATACTTTTTGCGGTTTCTGGGGGAAAAAAAACCCGCAATCAAAATAATAAATAAATTGGATTTGGGTTAAATTTTATTAGGACTGGTCTTTCTGATGAATTTTTCTGAATAATAATCGTTTTAGTTTTATGCGAATACTTTTGTATTTGAAGAGATAAAATCACCGAAACTGGATGCACCGAATATTATTATTCTATATCCGGCCTAAAATTTTAAGTATTTGGTATTCGGCCGAACAGGATTAGGCCGAAAAACAAAATTCGGTATACGGCCAAATACATAATTTCGGTATTCCAAACAATATTATTTCTGAATAATAACATACGGTGTTTGGTGAACAGTGTTAATATTTGCTGGCATTCGGCCAAAGAATTTTTTAGTATAAATTTATGTAATTTTGTTATTGTATGCATGTTTAGCTAAGCATTTCGTTCTTGGTATATGAGGAATTGACTTTTAACATTTCTAAAAAAAAAAAAAAAAACTATCATAGCGACTGCCTTTTTCCAAGACCTAACACGAAACTGAAGACTTTATGATGGGGAGCCTAAGGTTTTCAAAAGGCGAAAATGTGCGTTTTATATCTTTTAACTCAGTTTCGTTATGTTTTATCATTAGGAAACCTGGTCAACTAATGTGTCTACCCTTAATCAGTAGGGTCACACATTTTCATCAATATCGTACGTTTAATTTGCTGGTATTCGGCAGAGCACTCGGTCAAGTATTCTGTCATTATGCAATACACGGTCGAATAATTCGATATTCGGCCAAACACGTCAATTGTATTTGGCATTCGGTAAGTTGAGTATTCGGTTGTAATTGTATATTCGGCAAATTTTGTATTCGTACATCCCAAACCAAATCCATGCCCAATTTTAAGGAGTTGAAATCTATATCTGAAACAGAGCGTAGAATGCGTTTGAAAAATTTGAAATGAATAGACAAAGGATTGAAAAGTCATCGTGGCGATGAGACCTTGGGAGTGACACCAGTAAGGATGAAAAGCTCCTTTGCTGAACTTCACTAAGTCATTAAAGTCACACAACTGAACCAGAAATTCGCCAGAAAACTGCGTCGTTGAATAGTTTCACAACAGCTTTATCGATGGACAGCTTAACGGCCTACGCTGTGCAAGCATCATATTCATTAGTAACTATTTAGCAACTGTTAAGTTACATCTTTGAGGCCAACAAGGTGAAAGAACTCGCCAGCAAATCAAAGTGTAGTGATATCAGAACAAAAACGGCTGCCACCAAGTTGCCAAGCTAATCCCACCGACTATTAGATCAAAGGTTAAATTAAAAAAAAAAACTGAACATTGCTACAACCCGTTGCAATGGTCAAGTTTTTCATTTAACGTCTGAAGTAATAGTCGGTGGAATTAGCTTGGGGACTAATGTAGCAACTTGGTGGCAGCCATTTTTGTTCCGATATTACTACTTTGATTAGTTGAAACTTGGCGGGTTCTTTCACCCTACACAAGCATCACGCTCATTAATAACTATGTAGTAACTGTATTTACAACCCTGTACACGTTTGCAGCAATGGCACGCTGATAACTGGCTTTGTGCAACCTTTTCTATACGACTGCAGAAAAAATTAAAAACCTTTTAATTGTGCTGCTGATTAAGACTAATAAGCCTAACAAGACTAAAGACTAATAAAGAAATCTGTTATCTGGCGAGTACGTATAAAGTTGTTTCACATTCCACCCGCAAGTTGAAACTGGATTCGGGCCAACAAATACCGATAGTTGAGAATGTTTTGTTTCAAGCAACACTGTCAACTCGTACTAAAAAAATGTGTTGTCAACTGGAGGATAAGGGAGTATTAGCCCACTGCTTAAAAAAAATTCACAGTGGCACGTCATTTTCATTAAAAATGAGAACACGTACTCCTTCGTTCCACCTCAGTCCTGTTTTAGCAGAAAAGCCAGTTTCGCTCGTGTGGTCCTATTGATTTTTCTCCAGCTTGACAATTAATTAGCTTTGGCGCCCCAAGAAGCAACAGTTGTGACTTATTACAGCGAGTCAAGATGTGTTTGCACAGCAGTTTGGCCATCCTTTACAAACATTCAAATGGAAACGCTCGCAGACTTTAAAGGACCCTGATTGAGGGAGATTGATGTATTGTTGTTGCGCTGATTGGTCGCAGTCCTTCAGCTGTTGCTCTTCTTATGCTGGTACAACGATTAGGATGAATTGCAGATGTCGAAGTGAATAGCAGTGTTATTTTTATCTTTCCAAAGTCATGCTCTTATGAAGAAAGGATTTTGAAAACCCTTTTAGCAAAAATTCTTTCCACGTACACACAGAAAGCAGGCTATCGATCGAAGCGAACCAATAACAAATCCTTTTTTTTTGCGAAGTTGCAGATCTGTTGCACAACTCCAGTGTTTTCCTTACTAGTACGGAAATATTTTTTAGCTATTCTGTGGGATGTGACAAAAATTTGGGAGTGGGCGAGTCCTATGTTGTTGATGTTTGACGCACGCCCAGCATTTGATACAGTGCCAGAAGGAGACACGGACAATTTTGCTAGGTTAAATCTCATCGGAAATTCCTAGAATCTTTTACATGCCACAATCGACAGGAGCATGGGACATCACAGGGCCCTTCTCTTCCCGAAAATTCCACGGGTGGTTGAGGCCAGACTCGAGCATGGAACCTCTGGCACATGAGACATCCATGCTAACCATACGGCCACCTTGACCCATACCAAGTCCTATGTGTTGTTTCATCGATTAGAAAACATTTGTATATTCTGTATACAATCAACCCTACGTAGCCACTAGCTCTTATGTGATGTTCAAAACATTACATAAAATGATAAAATACAGAAATAATTAATCTAACTCAAACCCTACCTACTACACATACAAACATCACAACGTGACGTGCACGCAACGGTACCGAAAAATCCACTTTTCCCTTTGCAATCGATGCGTAACGTCATCAACTTTAACGTCACACCCTGTTAGGCTTACGGCCTCACGGACTAACCAATTTTAGCGATGCGACGGCCAACAGATTTAGTTGGGTTCCTGGGCTTGTCATTGTCACCTCTCAGAACTCACCAAACAAAAAAATACACTATTCATGTACTTATACAAACTAGCCTTCAAAAATGCTTTCCGAACCTCATGCAAATCATGTAACCATTTTACAAGTTTTGCGTTAAATCCCACAATGTAGATAAAATCAAGGTAACATTAAATAGGATTGGTAAGTTTAAATTATCTTAAATTTTCGTCGAACTTATTTTTAGCCATTATTGATTAAAAAAAAAAAATCAAGTGTTTTTGTATCAGTTTTATTTGTTCCATTTCAGTGTATAGAGGTTAGAATATTTCGTAAAATGTTTTTACATTTAATAAATTCATTCTCTGTTAGACAGGTATACTTTTGCTGATTTTTTATTTTTATTTGCCACCATTATAGGGACATATCTTCCAAACTAGATTCTTATCAATATTTCTCGGCACTTCCCATCAAGTATACGGTCACAAGGGATCATTTACCTGTTAATCAATCCCTTGCTAAAAACCTATTTTCTGTTGAATGTTAGGAAGTATATTCAACCCTCCTGCTCGTCTTTACAGTTTGGTTCTCTTACATGTTAGATCTACTTTGGTAATTTAACCGTGACATATCATCTTTTTCAGTTTACGACAACACAATTGTGGCGTTCATGCTGTCACGAGTCCCCCTTATCTCACGTTCAACGCTGTGTCACTTGGAAGAAGCAAGCAGAAGTCACGTAGTATCTCCAAAAGATCTCGTAAAACGGTACAACGATAACAAGTGTGGACTGATCCTGGACTTGGCAGTTATAGGGTAAGAAGGAATGCATTACGGAAGCACGAAACCGAACCGCTACCTGTAAGGGATCAATGACCAACTCGGCTATTTCCTTGAATTAAGAACGTTTTACTTATTGTGGTTACATAAAACTAAAACCAAAATAAAATTACCCTTGAACGAACTAAGAGTACAAAAAAATAATTACAAGTAAGAAAAAAATCCTAAATAACGTCCTTTCTTATTTCTCAGCGAAAAAAAGCAGAAAAAGGAAGCAGGAAAAAATCCATGTCTTGAAGTTAAACGACCCAACTACAAACGCACTTGCTCGCCCACTTCGGTAGAACGGTGCGCCATCCAATAAGAAAAGAAGCAAGAGAACGCACGAAGCTTTGAAAAACCTCAAATATTCTTGAAAGCCTCTTCAAGGGAGGATGTAAGTCAGCAAAGCTAAAGTCCTACTTCTTTATACAGTAGCTTCAGTAAGGAATCGATAATAGTTGATCCCTGAGCCCCAACATGTCCCACCAATGGCGCTCTGGGTCAACTCCCCGAGGGAGCACCTTGTCACTTCACAATCCACCCACCTCCCTCTCTCCCACAATCCCCATCAGATCAGCCAATGGGTGGTAAAGATCCCCAGGCATCCAGCATCCAGATGGAGTTTACTCCGCTGAAAGTCGATCAAACCATGAAACTAATGCATCAGGAAGACAAATCTAACCTTAACTTCAGCGGGGGATCCACTTCCTTAATGGACGAAAGAAAAGCCCGGTAGTAAATAAACGAAGAGACGCTTAACAATGGCCCGCATTAAAAATGGTTTTGCTCAAGAAAATAAGACCAACGCATGGTTGAACGCTTACTGAAAATAAAGAATTTATTTTTCTACAACATGAGAGGATTATATATATAAAAATAATTAAAAAAAAATTCCACTGCACAAATAAAATAAAATTATTATTTTTCTAGCCCTTTTAAGGTGCAAGAGGCAACGGGGGCTGCTTTGCAAGGCAAGAAACCAACATCGATTTTGACAATCAACTCGTCATGTGTACTTGCGATGGCATAGCCGCAGTCAGCCCAACGAATCTAAGGCCCGTATTCTGAACTCTGACTAAAACCCGTACTTGACTTGAAATGACGTCACACCTGTTAAGTGCTATTCACCACCAGATTTCTTCCAAATGTATCCAAAAGAAGTTCTGGTGGTGAATGGCACTAAATAGGTGTGACGTCATTTCAAGTCAAGTACGAGTTTTAGTCAGCGTTCAGAATATGGGCCTTAGTTTGTCGTCTTAGTGCATGCATAATTGCAATTGAACAATAGTTTACTTTTTCAAATTAAATTCTAGTAACTCAACTAACGCTATACTTAATGTCTGTATTGCTCAAAATGGCTTAATTTTAAAGCTGTATTCTTTTCGTTAGATCAGCTTCTTCAGGCAAATAGGCCGTAGTCGCCAACGCAAAAACCGACTACTAACTAATATGGTGCAGCTATACAGCTACACACACAGTCTTTATAATGGTTTATTCCTCAGCTAACCAGCCTAATCTCACACCTAACTAAAAAGAAAAGACTTATTTCATTGGGACTTATACACCAACAGCAACCAAACAAAAAAAATAATAAAGTAGCATCACCTGTAACCTTTAAAAGCTAAACTGTTAAAAGTTTCACAAGCAAGTCTTGCCCCAGTTCGGTCTCCAGACCAAAGAAAAATCCTTTTATCGGTTTATGAGATTTTCATGAAGATTTTTCCACTAATAACACGCGCACGTTAGGTAGCACTAAAAATAGCCTCATCTTAAATTCTATCTTTCGCCTGAATGTTGCAAAACTTGTCACAAACAACCTAGGCAGCATTACAGGTATTTTCCTCACGGCGCGTGCATATAGAATATTAATGGAGCTACCACAAGGTTTTTGGAGGCACACCATGCTTGCTTCTGTCAGCCAGTACACACAATCGGCCAGAAATTGGTCGGGACATTCTTTTCGTGCTATTTCCCCAAGAGTTGTCTTTTTTTTTAATGTATACTTTATATCGGATTTGAGAAGATAAACAAACACTTCCGAAAGTAAAAATAATAATGCAGCATCTCATGTGAGACTCCTAGTTAAAGCCTGAGAAAATTATATTACATGTGCAGCGCGAGATTTGTGAAGGGTCTCTGGGAACCCCGCGTACAGCAAGCCATCACAGCCGATGGCCAGCATTCTCATCTCAAGAAACAAGTGAATATTAGTTCACTAACCGATATATATATTCAGAACAAATTGCTGGAAGTGTATATATGGCCCAGCCTAACCATATAATTCACCGTGTTCAGAAAAAAAAATATATGGGCGTGGATTAATTCCCAGGTGCACCGTGGCTTTGAGTCTTCGAGTAGGGATGAACCGAATACAAAATTTGCCGAATACCGTATATACAACCGAATACTTAACTTGCCGAATACCGAATATATAACCGAATACTCAACTTGCCGAATACCGAATATTCGGTACCAAACAATTTACATATTCGGCCAAATACCGAATTATTCGGTTCTGTGCCGAATAGGCCGAGTACAGAATTATTCGACAGAATACTTAACCCGAATACCTGTAATTAAAACATATTTGATCATTTTTCCTTCTTTTAGACATGTCAGAAGACAATTCCTCACAAACCAAAAACTAAATGCTTAGCTAAACGTTCTTACATTACCACAATTGCATAAATATATACAAAAAAATATTTGGCAGAATACCAACAAAGCTTACATTATTCGGTGAAAACTGAATATCACTATTCGGTCAAAATCAGTATTCGGCAGAATACCGAACATCACTATTCGGCAAAAAATCAGTATTCAGTCGAATACCGAATACTTGAATTTTTGGCCGAATAGGCCGAATACCGGATAATCACCGTATATTCGGTGCATCCCTATGAGCAGAGCGAGCAATCAGAGCCTAGTGGACAGCATCCTTACTCCAAACCTAGTGACGGTTCGAATCCTAGGCTGACCTTCTGAGAAAGGGAACTAAACGAATTTCTGTAATTTACAGCTTCTGAAAGCTTCTGCAATTATTTACATGTTTCTACGTGGCTGGGTTTCAGTGAGTTTCAGTGTTTACACAAGTGTCAGTGGTTGGCTACTAAACAAATTTGCATCGAATTCGTCCTGCCTGCCAACGACAATTAAAAGGCCATACCTTCTAACACATTCGAGCGTCCTGGTTAAAATAGCTTTTGCAACATTTACATAAGTTAGAGTTAATGTACAAAAAACCGTTTCTCCCGAGGGAAGAAACACGAAAATGGATATCCTTGCAACATTCGCAAACATCGGAAAATGTTGCAAAACTGAGCTATACAGGGAAATTCGCGGGGAGGAATGTTCTTTTAATTTAGTTAAACGTCCCCATTCACTATCGTTTTCTTGTCGCTGCATTAACAATTTTTATTGAAAACAAAAATATAAACTAAACCTAGTTAAACACTGCAAACCATACACTAAAAGTAGGCCTAACTTTAGTATGCCTTCACTGTGGACTAGTATTTCACGGATCTGACACGGAACTCCGGATTAGTTACACCCAGTAGTCCGAGGCATCTCTCCAAGACCTTTATTAATGAAAAGATTTTTTTCATTTCTTTGTTTAGTTACATAAAATACTGTTAAGGCAAGGTCACACTCGTTGTTTATGTGATAAGTGTTCAAAACTGTACATCACCGCTATTCAGTTTTGGAACTTGATGCCGTTGGAACGATGTATCTGTCACCTTAGTATATGCTCCCCAAAGTCACACATTAATCATACGGAATAATACCATTTCGACCGCAGTTATAGATTTACGATCTTTCTGGGGCTATGGTGGTTTCCAAACCCCAAGGACGTACAAATACCATTTTCCTTTCAGACATTTCAAACATGTTTTCGAGCATTGGACACATCGTGCAGCGCCTAACACTCGCTGACGCCGTGAACTAACCGAAATATTTTCGTCTTTTTTCTTCCTCTTTAGATTAGACCGGAACTCCCAAGATAACGAGGTTTCTAGCGTTTCAGTCAATGTTTGGAACTGATAAGCTGTCATGGCAATTTTGTGGCCTGTCTCTCATGACGGCTTTTTGGTTTACCCACCCACCACGTTTTGTTTTGGATACTAAAAAAAGCTATTCAATAGCTCTACTGCAGCTCGCTTGTGGCTCTTAGCATGCACTAAGAAAAGCTGTTCACTGGAACTGACAGATGACCTTTTCTACACCAAGCAACTTCAGGCCTTTAAACTAAAAGACAAACAAAGCGATTATACTCGGTGGTCCACAAAAAAACGCAAGACAATTTTTTTTTAAACTCAATTTTTTTCTAAGTTAAGAAAAAGTGCACGTATAGGGACCATCTTTTTGTATCCAAAATCCTATATGTTTTTTTGAAATTTTGAAAAAGAACTTACAAAAAAAATGTCTTTCATTCGGTGAAGCCAAATTATACCATTTCAAAAAAATAAACCTTTTTCGAAATCAGAATTGGATTTTGGATCCAGAAAAGTGATCCTTATTAGCACTTTTTTTTTTATAACTTAACAATTAATTATTCTGCTCTCATAGGTCTTTCAATAAAACGGCTTTTTTTAACACTAGAGTATACAAAATGAACAGTTGAAAACGATGCAAGACATCATTCTGCACTAGTTAAGTAGAAATTCAACATTATTTTAACTACTTCTTGTACCTACTAACTAAATAATCTATAAAACTGAAAGGGAATAATTTCGCACTCTGTCATGTTTATTTAATTGCCAATTATAACTCACAGAGTTGTGACAATTTCCACGGAATGGGTTTTTGTTGATCATTCGTTAACAGCCACAAGTCGTAATTTGCCCTGCCTACTTGTCTGTTGGTGGTTTTACAATTTTCTATTTCAATTTTCAATTACTTCTAGTCCAGCTTATTTACTGCTTTAGTATTCTGCTGTATTTAATTTCACGTTCATACTAATAAATCAGAAAATTCTACACGAAAGAAGGGTGTAATGCCTTCCAACTTTCTCCCTCGAGGGGGCCACATGGCAAATATTTTTGTTGTTGCTGTCCATCTTTGGTGATCACAGTATATAGAAATCATACAGAAGAAACTAAAATTATACAATTTCACAGCGTATGGTGAATGCCGCATGCTGCCATGAAAGCTGTCATACAATTTTTCATTCTGATTATTTTAATTCTGATTAATTACTTGTTATTAAATGGGGAATTACATTTACATACTACAATAACCGCGCTACTTGTCCATGGCAACTTTTAAAAATGATTTTTAAAAAATAGTGAAAATCAATGCATTCATATATATATATAGCTTATTTATATAGCTTATTATTGAAGTCCAAAGTTTATTTATTTTTAATCGAATCGACTGCCAGCATGTCGAAACTAATTACATTTTGCACCAACCTGGCAGAATTGTGATCTTTAATAATAAACGATTTCCAAAAAAAAAATATAATAACAATCTGGCAAGTCTTGAGAATCCCAAGAAACCAAAATTGACTTTTTCTTATTATTTCTTCTTCGTTAATCTTTCATACTTTTCGTCTTGTAAAAATTTAAACAAATAAAATAAAAACATTCTCACAAATAAAGAATGATATAACGATCCGCAAAGCACAAAACCACAAAACCTTATTGCCCGCAGGGGGCTAAGCAACGCGGCAAATATCGACGGATCCGTTTGTTCATTTTGGTCTTTCAAGGGGATAGCATGATGAAAGAAATAACGGAAAATGAAGAAGAAAAAAAACTCTTTTAAGAATTTTAGGAAACTCGCAAATGGAAGTTACACATGAAGTCGGTCCGTGCAGCTTTCACATACAAGCTTAATTAAGATTCCAATTTTACGAGCAGCAAGCTCTTTTTGCGAATTAATAATTTCAATCGATACTCACTCGCTACAAGATTTGAAAACCTGCTTAAAGCGAGACGCAGGCCTGAAGTGCTGATCTACGACGGAAACCCGTCTAAGAAAACTTGGCACAAATTTGGAAAAATGTCTACAATTCTAGCAGAAAATTAGCTAATTAATAAAGCAGCAAAAATATTTAACAAAGATTTTGAAGTTGGGTAATAATGAGATTTTAAATGTTTTGAGAAATTACGTTAAATGTTATACAGAGTGGGCTTTAATCACGGTTCCCACACGAATAAATCACCTACAGAGAAACTGGATTTTTCCCTGATATCTAATGACAAAATATAGGAAACTATAGTCTGTATTTACATATAATGTGTAAATAGTTCATATACTTCTGATATACTTACTAATACACTTTCTAATAATATGTGAATGCTGCTCAGGATCGATAAACGATTTTGTTGTATGATTTTGTTGTGTAACATTGTAGGAACGATACTGTTTAGTTGGTGCTCATTTTTTTGACTGGCATTTACATTTTTTTTTTAACTTATGGGACCAAACTGTCGTAATGGTCTTTTTTGGGGAAAGGGGAGGAGGGGCGAATTGTTTGGAGCCGAGTTTTCAAAACCGAATCGTCAGGCGCCCGTAAAGTTTGATATCGGTGGATGAATAATAATGCGCGTAATGATGAAAGTTTATTTTTCGACCGAGGGTGTGAATTTGAATATGCGATTTGAGTTGAGCTCCGCTCGACACTCCGCCTGCAACTAGTAAAATGCGAGAGGTGTTAACCGAAAAAAATCACTACAAAGGACTTTAAAAAGCGTTTCGTCGTTCCGATGTCGATACAACAAATACACGTACCGACGATTACCGATAATCTGAGGATACGAATTCAACCAGAAACGCCTCTTTATGCAACACACAAAACGACACTTAAATTGCAGTTTGCGTTTTACGCCCTCCTCAGCAATTATCAAACACGTCAAACGGCACTATAATATAAAAAAAAAAAAAAAACCATGTGCTTGAGTGACATTGAAATAGCTGCCACGCATGCGTGACTGCCTTCGACGGAGTAGAAACAGCTGTGGTTGATTATGCAGAAAAGGCAGGCGTGTCATCACCTTTTAGAGAGTGAGAATTGCCACTTTATGAACAAGTGAGAGGAAAGCAAGCGCGCAAATTAGCCCGCCTCTGCATTAAAACACCAACGGAAGTGAACGGAATATAGCGAACACACGCCATTTAAAAATAGTTTTAACGGCATTGGACTCACTAAATAATATTTACTTTTGCAGGGAACGAAATGGAGTCTCTTGGTCACGGCATTAATATAAATATTCTACGAGGGACGATGACAATTATTTTGTTATTCCTTCGAAACTGAGTACTGTAATCTGAATAAAACATTAACAATTATTTAGTAAGCAGCTGAGTTTTGAACCCAGACATTTCAGAAGCAGAAAGAAGTTTGTCCAATTTGAAAATGCTCTTAGTAAAAAAGTCTCTAGTCTCTTTTTTTTTTTTGGGGGGGGGCGCCGGGAGGCTGACCAAACTGCGGACCAGACGTTAATTTCTGTACACATCTGAATATTACTCTTCTTATACTTCTCCCCTCCCCCAACCAAAACTGCGCCACCATTTCCAATGTAAAAAGCCCCAACTATTTTAATTTCTGATTGAAGTTATATTTATTTCTGGAAAACCACGTTTCATTTTAATATTTTGAAACATAACTGGACTAGAAGTTTGCTGAACATATCCCTCCTTACTCTTCACGGCCGTCATTTGAAATCTATAAAGTCCTTCCAGGTTACAACAGGTCGGACCCAATGAAATTCTTCACTAAGTCACAAAACAACAAGGGTATCCGTGGATATGGCGTAATATTGCTGTGTGGTCACGTTCATACCCTCTGTGGCTCGAACGTTTTTAGTACAGTGTGTTAACCTTGGAACGATCATCCACCTGTTCTTGTGAGACCTTAATCATCATCCCCAGTAAATTCTCCTTTCCTACCTCATGAGTTCTACTCTACATACGTGCTATGGTATGCTATGCCATGACGTTATGGTATCCGCACTTCCGTTATGAAAGTATAATAGAGGCCATCCAATGAAACGCTCATCACTCATTAATACGGTCAGTCACCGTCAGCAAATAAAGTTAAAACTCTTACTGCTCGTTCGGTAATACCCACCCCTCCCCCACCACCATTTTTTTCAACAACGGATCTGAACTGATCTTGTAAACGATAATATTAAACTAAAAAAGGAAGATTCTCGCCCCTGACCCAAGACTTCGAACCGGGATTTCCTGTCTTCGTTCGCTGGAATCGAATGAATTATCTACGATTCGTACGAAAAGCATCATACAAAAATCCAGGCCTTTTCCACAAACTTTTTAAGGTGTATTAATTTGCTATCACCCAAAAGAAAAAAAGTTATACTTGCAATTTGCACGCAAGAAATTAACTTCTATTGAATTAACTGACCGTGAGTTACAATTTGTATAACTATAACTATATGTGTAACTATAAGAATACTTTTTCGTTTTTATCACGCGCTTACCTTAATTAACGTTAAGTTTTTGTACGACAGCATACAACAACAAAATCCAGGAAAGAACTCACGCACCGTTACACGATTAGAGTTCTAATTATTCGTTTCAAGGATCCATACAAAACTTAAGAATCGTCCAGAATACATGCCATAGCTGTGGAAGGAGCCTGGCAATCATACAACCCTGAAATATCTTGCGGGGAGTATAATTGATCTCGTTTCCAGTAGACTTTTAGCTGGGCACACGCAGATTTTTAATCTAAAATCAATTGGCTGAACAAACTAGGATGGTAAAGATGGCACTGACTAGACGATGTTACAGCATTTACACTGTTGGTGCCCGAAACACACACGTGTTGGTATATATTTGTTAAGCAAACATTTACCTAATTATTTTGCTTGAAACAGAGTTTCAAACAAACTAATTAGGTAAATGTTAGCTTAGCTTTTCCAATGTTACCCAATAGGGCCATAAAAAAGTTAAGTTAATTTTTAATCGGCTTAGAATGTGTACGTGTGTTTGCTATAGGGTGCCACCGTGACAAGGCATCCACTAAATTGGAGGTTTCGAAAATGTTTTTCTTTAACGTAAGCAGGGAATACCCCGACTTGATTGTTGGTGTTAACATCGCCCCATGCTCTTCGCTATTTTGAACTTGGCATAGGCAAAGATTTGCACAAATTCTTCGTAGGAACAGATTTCATTTGCCCTAAAAGCCCTATTTCACCGTTTCCCCCACATTTTCGCAGGTTCAGTTCTCGACCAAGGACCCTGTGGGATATTCACGGAACTCCCAGGTGTCCTAGGAAGGTCCTAATGGCTCCCGATCTCTTCGCGCGGCCTTGGTGGGCAGAATGTCAATTCGGCTGACCCTTCTCATCCTCCAAGGATATTGTCCAGTCCCTTTTCAGAATAAACAAACAAACTCGCAGTAATAAAACACTTTAGCACACTACATTGACAGATAATTGCCGTTACAACTTTCGACCATCTGGCCGACTGCCTGGACACCACAGAAAAAAAAAATTATAGCCTTCAAAGTTGACTTGTTTATAGTTTACTTTAGCAATTATGTAACGCTTTAAAAGATGTGTGAAAAAAAAGATCGAAGAATGGGAAGGAACTTAACAGTTTAAAGCTGGGATGGCGACAAGTGCCACTTTTAAAATAAATTTCCCAAGCTGCTTCGGTGTGCCATTGTTAATAAACAGGACGCAAGACCTAATCGGTTCGATAAGTGCTAAAGAAATACACATGCACACGTATTTACGTTGTCTTTTGTACTACATTTCAGACCACGTGAACGAGATTGAACCCTCGACCTTTGAAACCACAGGCCGAAGCCTACTACTAAGCCACACTAAATTTTAGGCAGTGTCAGTATGACTGAGCGGTAATCTCGTGTCTTAAAGGTCGAGGGTTTAATGCCTGCTCAGGCAGTCTGATATTTAACTCCAAAAGGCAACGTGTCATTGTTAACAAGGCTGAAAACGCCTGTTACAAACTTAGAGGGCAATTGCATCCATTTTGACATGCATGCTTTACTTTTGGATCACTTACACAATAACTAAACACAAGAACTGCAGTAAGAATACGTTACGTACGTCCAATACAACAATTTAATTATTGCATCACCAAAACACGATACGGAGACCGCCATTGTTTTGCTGGAACGCGCAGAAATTAATGCCGACAGATGTCACTTTACGATTTCGACTCGCAGCCGATTGAGATAGCTTTATTGGCTGTGGAAGCTCAAGCGTCCGACGGCCTTAGCTGACCACTACAACTATCGACCAGCTAAGGCCGTCAGATGCTCGAGCTCTCACAGCCAATAGAGCTATCTCAATCGGCTGCTAGTGGAAATCGAAGAGTGACATCAGTCGGCATTAATTTCTGCGCGTTTCAGCAAAACAATGGCGGTCTCCATGTCGTGTTTTGGCGATGCAATAATTAAATTGTTGTATCGGACGTACGTAACGTATTCTTACCGCAATTCTTGTGTATAGTTATTGTGTAAGTGATCCAAAAGTAAAGATGCATGTCAAAATGGATGTAATTGCCCTTTAAATCGTATGCCACTTAATAGTTACAGACCTTTTGTATAGCATTATGCTGCAATTCTTATATTCGTAATAGTACAACCAGTAAAAAGTAAAGCAATTTTTCTTGGGTGGTGGGGGTGGGGGGGAGGGGGAGAAATTTAAAGTGCTTCTTTGCAGTAAAGGAGGGATTGGAATGAACAGCATTTTTTTGTGGTGTCTCGCCCTCGCCATAGTTTTCACGTAAAGGTGACAAAAAGAGCCTAGTCAAAAGTTGTGTTTTGTGTCTGCGTGCCGCTAGAAAGAAATCGAGCGTGCCACCATTGGCACGTGTGCCACACGGTTCACACTCCTGGGATTTAAAGAGCCATTCCTCCCGGCTGGCTTTCCTGTATAGCTCAGTTTAGCAACATTACTTAGACGCGTGTAAAAATAATTTGCAAAGGTATTCATCTTCCTACATTTCCCCTCGTGCAAAACGGTTTTGCTACATTCACTTTAACCTATGTAAATGTTGCACAAAGACTATTTCACGCAGGATGCTCGAATATAGTGAGAAGGTATGTTCTTTTAAGTCACCTATTTATTGCTGTCGAACATCAGCAGCAGGCTTGCACGATTCAAACTTCCCTGAGTAATTTCTATTTGTCTCTTTACAAGGCACAAGCTCAAGCTTTTCAGACTAACAGGGCAAAGCTCAATTGGCCAGAGTAAAAATAGGTCTAGTGTCCACAATGCCAGCTGATCAGAGTAAATTAACTTTGAGCACTTCATACACTGCAGAACAGGTGCGGTATGACGGTTCACGCGACTACATTAATTTGCATCCACCTGAAGAGCCACTCCATTTTTGTTCATAATTTCAATCTTTTTTTACAACACTGGGGTTCTTCTCACGAAGACCAGATTGTCCAAACTAACCTTGAAACGTCCCAAATGTTGTAAGTAAAGAATTTAGTGATTTGGCAGGTACACACGTTTCGTCGAGGTCAACGTGAACATTTCGTGATTCAAAAGCAGTGTAATGTTTTACCTTAGAGATGGGAAGCACTGTGTTAATAAAACACGGTAAAACAACCCACGCCTGCAGAGACGAATAAAAACTTGAGTTGTATTCCTGATGTTTAGCATAACGTAATTTGCGACCAGCAAGAAAACAACTCAATTTTAAACCAACCTACTCCACGTTCGTCTGATATTTTCAGGGGTGTGAGTGAGGAAACGCATAATTTTTACATTTTTCCACATACTCAATTCTGTTAACATTTACATACGAGTCGAACCTCAATTTTTCTATTTTTCAGCACACTGTAGACTTAAAAGAGTCAAGTCTAAGACTACAAGGCCATATTTTTTGTTTTTGCAGCTTTTAGAACTTATTTACCGCCTGTATTCCGCCCGTTCTCACCTAACACGAGCGTAGGCTAACACGAGCATATCACTCCAACACCGACTGCTGTGGAGTTGGGCAACCCAGGTCCATCGGCTCCAGCACGCAAAATGCCACCAACTAACTAGAATACCGAGAGAATACCCGCTAGCAAAAAAAGTGGCGGAATTACAGACTGGATGTCCGCTAGCAAAGTAACAGGCAGCATTACTGTATTCGTTTTTTTTTATATCACATAGTATTTCTTAGCATTTCAAATTTGTCACATTTTTACCAGAGCTCAAACCCCTGCATTTTAAGAGAGGGAAAAGGTGCGCCAAAACGGACGTCATTTGCACCCATCCTAAAAAGATTATTAATTAACGTAAGCAAATACAAGAATACAGATGAGGAGCTAAGGGGGGGGGGGGGGGCGTTTTAGTGTAGGGTGGTACAGAAATAAGGAACCAGTGCTATGGTTTCCCTCCCTAGTCCACCATCGAAATGAAATGTCACTTGGTGGGCATGCAGAATGGTCCCGGGGGAGGGGGGGGGCGGGCCATTCGCACACATAATCATGGCTGACCTTGGTCTATCCGTTCAAGGTCATCACGACACTAAACTTCTATTTCATTATTACAAAGTGGTTGTCGTAGCTCTGGACAGCAACCGAGCTCAGTTGGTCTGGTTAGTGACTACAGACGGGACTCCAGCACCGCTTCTGCCATTCAATACAAGTCCAGGTGTGAGAAAGACTATCAGGCCCTTCAGTAGCTAGTGGGTCAGGGGCAGATCAAAGACATTCATAAGATTGGCGAAAGGGGGGGGGGGGCAAAATTTTCTGGCGAAAATACATTTTATGCCTACCACTTCTTTTAATAATCAAAAACAATTGCACGGTCTATACCGCATTTTTTCTTTGCCTTTCTTCAACTAAATTACGTAGGCTATGTTAGAGGGAGTTCATTTCCTTTAAAACCATTTGCAACATGCTGGATCCGCGCCTGGCTTATTCTGAAAATTATCTTGGACGCTGCACGATACCGAAGGTTACCCAGTTCGAATCCCTAGATTTGCTCCCCAGAGTTCTTTCTCCTTATACAGCGTCTGACAAGATTAAAAGTCGAGCCGGTTCATTTACACGAGCATTATTCAGATAACGTATACTGCAAAGAAATGTTAAAATTTTTTTATACACCCAATTTCCGTAGTTCTTACGAATTCCATACACTCAGTTCTCAGGACATCTCGCAGTTTTTTTTACACGTCTCGACAATCCAAGCTTCGATTATAACGAACATTATTGTCACTTATTTAATTTGTTGGTATTTTCTAGTATATTTAGTTGTTCCAGCCATCCACGTGCGAACCCGGATGGGGTCTAGTATCATAATATACGTAGAAAGAAAGAAATTTAAGAAATAAAATCACATCATCTCAGGGAGTGTGGGCGACTTTATGTGTACTACTGCATAATGCTTTCCGAATATAGAGCAAGGTTCATCTGCAAGCTTCCTGTTGTTAGTTGATAGCAACTTCCTTAAAGTAAAATGTCAATCCAGAAAAAAGAAAACAAATTAAATGGCAATCCATTAAAGACAAAAAACGATTCGTGTAACTACAAAACGTTAACCCAAATTATAATTTTTCCTTAGGAATGTCGCGCTTTCGACAGGTAGCTGAGAATTTCAACCTGTTCTCAGCAAACGCGGTTTATTATATTAGAAATGCAAATGAATGATTGACACCTACCATTGACTTATTTTACACGTGACAAGAATGAAGCCCTGACCTTCGGTTGCACCTTCAGCACTCGGCTGAATTCTATCCCGGTTTGCTGTCACCAAGCCTCGTTGCGTGGCGGAACTCAACTTTAAAAAAAATAGAAGGAAAATGAAGGTTTGGAGGGAACCATTTGGCGTCCAAACAAGTGGTGCACGAGCAGTGACCCTATGTCGACCACTCCTCCTTTTATACAGAATGGTCCCTTAGAGTACAAAGGGTACACCACCCACCATATTTGTCGCCATGCAAAAAGTAGAGCACTTCCCCGTCCACCCTCAAGCCTCTCTGCCGCAGTGAAGTAGTGTCCAGCTCTTGCCTGTCCCCTCACTTGCTTACAGTGCATGGTTCCTTGAGGAAAGCGTCCCCTTGCTTGGTGGGAGAGCTTCACTGCAGAGCAAAACGTTTGCATTGAAATGCTTTTACTTTTGTTTTAAGTCTTTTTTTACTTGATTGCTGAATTTTGGATACACTGCACGGTTCGTACTGAAGATTTGGCATTGTTGCTAGACATCACTGCTGTCTGATAAGTTTTCTATGCCGTATAGTAACTGTATTCTGTTACCGGTGTATGCACAATTTGTATTAAATCCCCTAAATTGTAGTAGGGTATGGCGATCATGTTCTCTTTCTTTATGCCACAAGTATTTTAATCCTCCTAAATGCTGTATTTTCTGTTCTGGTCGTCTGACCGTTGGTGCTTATCATACCCAACGTACCTAATAATTTCTACTTCTTTCTGAATGTCATGAAATTTCTTCCAAGTCACTGTCTTCATAACTTAGGTTAAATACAACTTTCCATTTGCTAGTATTTTTATCCTGCTTTACCAATTTGTGCTCATGCTGTTTGCGTGGTTGTAAGTAGTATCCTAGTGGCTGTGATTTAAACGCTGTATTCCATGATTTCTTCATATGCTCCTGACTGCTTCACAGAAGCATCTGTATCTTTTTGCTGACTTGAGCTTCCTGTTGCTTGAGCTTCTTGCTCCTTGTCTTGCTCATTGCCGACTTTTGTATTTCCTTTACCACATCTGTGTTGCCCTGCTGATGTTGCATTTCCGGCTCCTATAGAGCAGTGACATTTGCCGCCATATTGGCACCAGTATGGGTTTTGAAGGGCATAACTACAAGGTGCACTACATAAAAATGGAGGGAAAAACAATGGAAGGGCGGATTTCTTAGGCTTAAAATAACGTTGTTTTCTCCAACAACAAAAATCGCACGTTTTAGGTCTAAGAAATCACTCTTCACAGCATCGGCTTCAGTATGACGCCCTTCTGTTTCTCTCTGCAGTGCCCCTTGCAGCTAACCCATTAAGTCTCCAGCATAGAGTTATATACAATAATACTACGTCGTGTCACTGCTCTATAGCTGATATGTTTGTATGTTCTTTTCTTTTCATTCATAAAAACGTTTTAACTCTTCACTGCTTATAGGTCCATATAGTCCTATGTCCTGGAGTTTTATTCACCGTTTTTCTTCTAAATGAAAAATGGTCCATGTTCTTCAAGCAACCAAGAGGATTGGTGTTTGAAGTTTTTGTCATCTAATTTTCACATGTTTTCATAGCCGTCGTCATTCCAACCCACGTCACCATCTCGCGTAAGGCGAGTCGTCTGACTGCCTCCATGCCGATGATTAATGAGTCGTGTGCCGCTTGTACGCATTGTAACTAAAGAGCCTAAGGTAAAACAATCTTGTAAACATTGTAACCAGCTGTCGTGACACATATTCTTTAGGGGATAACGTTTTAACGAGTAACTCTGCATGGTAGCAAAGCTTACCTATGCGAGGAATAGCAGTGCAATTTCTACCGGTGACTGATCAACGGTGCCCCTATTGCAAACTCGGGCAATATGGCTTAACATGTGTTATCTTGAAGCTGGGGTTGCCGTACTCCAACATGGCGAAGTGCAGATGATCTCCTGTTTGGTTCGCCAACTTGAAAATTCCGTGTAGCCATGGAGCGAGAAAGCTCAAACGACAGAGGCACATGTGCAGCCAATGACGTTTGTTAGTTCGAATCTCGAATCACGTTACGTCAATTTGAATCTCCACGTCTTTTTTTTGTGTACGATGTGATCGTTCTTCCTTCATTGCTAATTAATCTTAAAGACTTGTAGCATGTCTGTAATATTCTGAAACTCTATTTTAAAATCCAAGGAAAAATTCAAAATAGTACCACTCACAACTAAGCAAAGAAATAGCAAAGGCAATATGGGGGGGGGGGGGCCAAAATGGGTTATGAGGCTAAAATTTCACTCACTTGTCCGAAAATTTTAAGGACTTTTCCCCTCCGACTTTTAGTTGGGGAAGAAAGAAGGGGGGGGGGGGGGGGGGGGGGG